>LKNJ01000078.1:104474-146611 GCA_002120245.1 Maccullochella peelii | reverse complement strand
CCCCCCCCCCCCCCCGACTCCTCACAAGGGACAGACATGCATAATTCAGGATTGTTATCTGTCTGCTGCTAACCCCCTTCTTCCCCCATACACACACACACACACACACATATGCACACAGATCTGCAATGAAATAGTCTGACTGCACATCAATGATTCACCAGACAGCACCCCCTCCCCGCCTCCCCCCTCCTCTCCGTTGAGGGAATCATATGGAGCCGACAGGGACTCCACAGGCATGCAACTTCCTATAATTGGAATGAAAAAAGGGCGAGTGGGGGAAATGCTGTATCAGGGATCTGGCGAGAGCGGCATAGGTGTTGAAACAGCCATTCAGCAGTGTCAACTAGCAGATGGGCGACTGGGTGCGTACGTTGGCCCACTCGTTAGCCACTGGGAGAGGAAGCGGGAGGCGACGTAGCGCCAAGGGTTTTAAGAGGGAGAAACACTTCAGAGTTTGGATTCATCTCTGTGAAGAAGGCAGATTTTAACTGTCTGAAATGCAGCAGCACTGGGACTGGAGACGATTGCCTTAGCCCCCCTAAAAAAATTAAACAAAAAATCCCTCCCAGCTTCCTGCTGCGAGCATCTCGGTTACCCCAGGTTGCCCCTGCCTCTTTATCCTCTAAGTTCTCTTTCTCTCTCTCATCACACTCACCTTTTTCTTTCTTTAAACATCACAGGAACAAATCAGCAGACAAGCGATTGTACAAGTTTTCTCAAGCTTTCAAGAATTACCACCATTTCATCATGGATAATCACAGTTAATAACCCTTCTCATTAAGGAGACGAGAATCACGGGTCATTAATATTGTTAATATCTTCTCCCTTTCCTTCTCTTCTATCTCTCTTATTCCCCCTCTCTGCGTGCCAGAGGGAGTGGAAACAAAAGGATGACTAAAAAAGAGCTTAGCGCGACAGTGATTAACCGATACGGGTAGATGGACTGTGATGAATCAAAGTTATCTCTCAAATCTTAATAACTGGAATTAGCCCCTGATTAGATGAGCTTTGGCTACAGCAGGGAGTAGTCTGCATTTTCACTTCAAAGAATCCCGCCCATGTAAACCTGTCCCTCCTTCCACTGCAGAGCAAAGACAAAAAAAGAGAGATTCAGTGAGGCAAATAGGCCAATGGAATAAATTACAAAGGGAGTCATAAGAGAGCAGAGAGAATGATGAGAAGAGATAAACAACAATGTTACACCTGTTCTCCTCCCAGAATTTGGTCATTGTGGTGCCCTCTTTTCCGTTTATCTCTTTTTCAGTTTTTCTCTTTTTTCTAACATCCTCAGGGTCCAGTGGGAGGTGTCACAGTCTCTGTGACAGGGTCATAATGAGAGTGGCACTCTCCTTCATTTGCATGTGTTTGCCATTGTCACAGCGGTCAAGGAATGTCATGTCGAGATTCCTGCATGCTTAAGTAATGGCATTTTGTCCCCACGAGGAACTCTGGCCCCCGTATCATAATCCCAGCATGTGAGGGGGGGGGGAAAGAGTGAATTAACATGACAATCGGCTGATTGTAAAACAAATGTTGCCATTTTTATCCCCTGTAGAATTTCGAAAGGCTCAGCAGTGCGCTGGCATTAACGATCATGTGGAATTGATTTACAGGTTCATGACCAGAATGACAGAAAAGGCCACTGTTATCAGTTATCATTTGATTCAGGTCTTTATCTTAGTGATCAATAGCAATCTCAAAGAAGAAGTAGTTCAGTTTGGTTGGATTTTTAATAGAATATATGTCAATATCACTTTGTTCTGACAACTTTAGAAGAGAGAGAAAGTAGATGAAAAAGTTCTTTGGTGTGTTTTTGATGGGGTCAAAGCAGCACAGTGCCTGTTCTCGCTAATAAATGAGTCTAAACACCAAACTGGATGCATCCCACAAGTTAATCCAAATTTTGACACCCAGTCTGGAGTAATTAGTCCCAGATGTAAATATCTGTTATGCAACAAAAGAGGCAACAGCACTGAAACAGACAATTATCTCCTCTTATGGCGTTGGCAAAATGCTATGAGTCTAACCATGTGTAACTGATGGCTTTTTCACAGGGCCTCTAGGCTTATTTGGATGTGTTATTGTCTATTTATTTATTTATCTGCATTTTTACCATGCAGAGCCTGAGCCCAGACAGAGCTGTGGCTGAGACAGACAGGTTCATTACATGTCACCGGAGTTCAAAGTGATCCTCTGTCTACTCTGTTTATTAAGTGGCGCTCCAGCGTCTCTGAGGTATAGTAACACTCGCAGTCGCATCGCTAAGAGCAGTCCCATCTCGGTTCGAGGCTCTGTGTGCAGCGCCTCCGCTGCAACGTAATGAAGAAATCAGCAAGGGATTGAGGAAAATGAACTCTCTTTCTAATACCTCCATCCAAGACCGTGGAGCAAATAAGTGCTCCCAATAACGAGGAAAAATCACGTTAGAGGGGATGAAACACATGTGACATGTGAAAACGATTAAGCCTCTTGGAAAAGAGCAGCAGAAACATGCACCAAATCTAAATTGACTTGGACACCGAGCGAAGACGCGGAGTGTTTATTTTCATGAATTGATTTTTCCACAAATGAGGTGGAAAAATGGAAAGACGGGAGTTTGCTAGGGAGGAAATGTGAGACAAAACAATAACCCTCTCCCCAGCCTATTTGAAATCATAAACCTACTGTAGTGGTGAGGAAGACCGGGGTTTTGTTGAGGTGGGGATGTGTTGTGAATCTGCATTAAATTGGGCTGCTTCTCCACATCTCCCCGCTCTCTCTCGCTCTCTAGCCGTTGCACAAAGTATGTGCCTCATCATGAGAAACTCAGCTGAAGGTGTTTTGTTTTTGTTGTTTACTTCTTCTGAGTTTCTCTTTTCTGGCTCACCTTGGATTCACTGTGTGGCATGTGGTTGTAATTAACACATGCTGCAGCCTCTGGTGAGTGTTAACAGAGAGACTTGGAGTAAGATCATGTGGCTCGCCTAATTAAAATGGACCCGGCTAGACAGCCTTTATTTATGCGCCTTCAAGACAAAATGAATGCCAGTTGCCTGCGGAAACCATCTCAGGCCGTCTTCTCGCCTGCCTGCCTGACTGTCTGTGTGCGGGGCTACAATTAACCAAGCGTCAGCAGCAGAGCCGGGGACAACAAGAGGCTTTCATGCAGCTGGCTGAAAACCACTCAGTGTTTCGTTTGTGTTGCATCAACTGATTGCTGTACGTTGTCCTCGGCTGAGCTGCATTACTATAAACTCTGCTCGGGTTTGTGCTGTGACGGCCCAGCGGGATTTGTCACAAGTTTGCCACTGTCAGGCAGTCATTAAAACCAAATGAGCATTGTTCTAGAGAGGAGCGCTCAGTGCATGATGCTTTGGATGAGACACTGAAAAGCTTAAGATTCACTTAGAAAATGTTATGTCATCTGTAATCTGACAAAGCAAGTTGCTTGTGTACATTTTCTGTGAAGGAATGAGACAGCAATGCTTTATGTTGAGTAAACATTGAACTATTCATGCTGTTTGGATTATGCAGAAACACTGCAGAGCTGTTCATAAATCTATTTGAATTGCTTAGTGTATAGAAGCAGGAGGAACATTTCTTGCTTGAGACTATTAGTGTCATACAGTAGGAACCATGTAAAATACGAACGCCTTTGCTGAAAAATGATCCAACCTGCATGTGACTGAGCTGAAGCCATAAAGCTGCCCACTCCATCACAGCCCGAGATCGCCAAGATTGATCAGCCCACTCCCATTTGAGTGATTTCCCTCCAGATTCAATGCAACACAATTAGTCGCCTGCCGTATGTTGCCTTCGGGTTGCTCTTTGACCCTCCATCGCACGTATGAGTCAGTGCAGCACTCTGCCGATATGAGTTCCTTCTAACAGCTCCTGTGTTTGCACAGCCCATCTCCTCTTGGCCTCTCAACACCATCTCTCCCAGCGCTGCTAAAGAGGTTCACGGATCGCTGGCGAGAAGCCAAGCCGTTGTACCTGCGGAGATGCAATATAGCCATGACCATCTACACCGGGGTTAGCACCAGTGAAAGTCTCCGTCTCTGTCTGAATACTGTATGCTGGGAGTTTCTCTCAGACTGCCAGCCTCAGCAGTGGGCACTGCCACAAGGCCTTCCTGACCTCTTTGGCTCCTGATGCTGACTGTAAAAACAAAAACTCCACTCCAAAAGTGATCTCCTTAAGTAAGGGTTTCCAATCCAATTTTACACAAGGAGAGTGCTTAAGATTAGAGATAGTGTTTTTTATTGTGCTCTTCAGTAATAGGAGAAGAAAGGAGGGATGGAGGGAAGGAGGGAAAGAGGAATGGAAAGGATGGGAGATCGATAAAGGCGGCTCTCTCTGGTTGCCTTTATTCTTCGTCGCCGTGTCCGTGGAGACGAGGTTTAGGTGGCTCATGGCAGCAGGCCATGTAAGGGGGACATTAAAGTGCCGCAAAGGGACCTGCTCTTTTCCCATAAACAGGCCTGCAGGTAGAGAAACACTCGCCAGGATCCCAATATAACAACAACTCGTAGCGCTCTTTTGCAGCCATAATGAACAGCAATCTCTTTCAGTGGAATGAGATGTGCTGTTTACCTGACTGGTTTGTCATTAGGGGCTTTTCATTAGGCACCATGGATTATCTTGACGACGGCGAGTCAGGCCGAGCAAAAAGGGCGCGTGGTCACACTGGGACGAGCGACTCCCCTGATTTGCATGGGCCTTTTTTCTTCTCCCAGTTAATTTCCAGTTGAATAACTCATTTGTCACATACATCAGAGGAAGGCGAAGATCATACGAGAGCCAGTGTTACTTTGTGTTTCACTAATGAGGCCTGTACTCTCCGCCTCCTTGCTTTTGCCTTGCTGCCCTTTGAAACAGCAACGACATGGTGCTACAACACTCTAGTAGTTTTCTTTCTCCAAAGCAGAGCTCCAGGCTGTTATCCTGTTTGTGTGTCACTTGGCTCCGTCTCAGTCCTTTGCACTTGTTTAAGGCTGAAATAGCAACAGACCCGACACAGATACACTGGCCTGTGTGCCCTGTGAGTGTAACGATTCAGATTCTGACCCGAGCGCAGAGGGACACTTGAAGGCAGATGATGATTTAACAAGTTTAGTAGAACGCGTCATGATGGATGCAGAACTGAGGCATGAAGAAGAAACTGAACAATGACCAGTACTGTTAGTGAGGAAAGTAAACTAAATCATAGATTTCCCTAAACTAAGGAACTGTCAAACAGCTGAGGATATAGCAAACAAGTAATCAAAACCAGAAGCCCTCTCACAACTTGCTCATAGAAATAGCAGACAGAACAAAGCACCCAAAAAATGTCATGTTCATGACCAGACAAAGATCCACAGAAAACGAGCTGAGAATATAGTCAACACTACTTGCTGATTTATGTCACGGTCCAAGTCTACATTCTCACACAGCGTATTTGTTGACGTGCACACTAGTGTCCTGATTTTAAGGCTTATCCTGGTTTGATCATATATATAGAACACAAAGCAACTATTATTATTCAGCTCTGTGTATATATGAGTCCAACATTTTGCAGGTGTGTCTCTGACACCTACACATCTTAACCACTCAGTTACCTCAACAGTGGTTATCCGGTACACTACTGCATTTAGCACTCTGCTGGATTTGCCTTCAATATCTAATCACTAGTAATTGAAGACAAGAGCAACAAAACTGTTTATCTCCAGACTTTCACCTTCATTTCAGCATGTAGATCATCTTTTGCTTTATTGATTGACTAATATTGTGGGTTGAATTGAGAACACACCTGTGCACATGGTAGACGGTGATCGGAAACCCGAAATAGCACCATGTTGGTGCGGGGGCATGTTGCTACAGGTACCAGTGAGAAGATAAAATCCAGGAAGTCCACTTTAAGTATGAAGGCTCATCAGACGCCAACACACTGCACAGTTGTTTAGACTGACTAACTCTGAAAATCACTGCGACAGTAATTTTATCCTCTGTCTCAACAATTGTGATGTAAGTTCACATCACAAAGTAATCTTAAAGCAAAGTATACCTGCATGCATTTGACTGGCCAAAGCAATGCGCTGCTGCAAGGGTTGAGACAGGTTAAACCTTTTTGCCGCATGACCCTGCGCTGTTTTGCTGGAGCCCTCTGCATCGCGACCTCTACTGTGCTAATGTAGGGGTCTCATTCAATAAGTAATGAGGAGTCTGTTTTTTGACGGCCTCAGGTGCCACAGGATCCCAGACTGAATCAGAATAACCCAGCTTGCATAATGAGGTGTCTCAAAACTGAGTTTCTCCTGAATTCTGAAACCAGGATTTGATGTTTGTATGATGATGTTTTCCCGATCACAACCTGTGTGTTAGTGGGCATGTAAACACACTCAGTAACTCCTCAGCAAATCCTTAAAAACACCAATCAGGGCTACGGGCAGCGCTCTTGACAGTGACTAAACTAAAAGACATAACTGAAGCTTTGATCTCCTTAATGACATGAACAGTGTTTGATGTACAAACCGTCAGACACAGCACCTTCGTGTTTCCAGGCTGCTGAGCTTCCTGTCTCTGCTGGACTGTTGAGTACCCATGTGTTGATGGTTTGCACAGGCTGGATGAAAGGAGGACACGGGATCTGGTAGTACATTCAGCTGTCATACCAAGAGGTGCAATTTTTTGTTAGGTAACCAACCTCCTTTCTCCTTTAAAATGGGCGCTTAGAAGTTGAAAATTGCCAACATCAAGAGCTTCCTTGAATTAGGATGCCCCGCAATGCAAGTGTGTTATATAATGCCATGACTGGAGGGAGAGGAAAAGTAGAGCACAGGGGTAGAGATTAAAAAAGTTTCTGCATAAAAAGAGAGGGAGGAGGAAGAGATGAGCATGAAAGGGAAAGGGGGGCGGAGGGATTGAAGGAGAGACGGGGGAGATAGAAATAAAGTATAATGAAAAAGAGAAGGGGGATTAGGTCAGGCAGGAGTGAGGGTCCACTCCTACAGCAGGAGCAGCCTTGAGGCCCCGCAGGCTGCAGGAAGCTGGTCAATCCTTCTCCTTTCTCAAGGCTTCTCTCTTTTTTCATTTAGATAATGGAGCTTTTCCTTAATTGGCAGAGCATAGTTTAGGCCGAGGTTTGTTTGCCAACACGTCACAGTAGAATTATTTCCACTACATTTACGGCATACTGTTGCTCAGCTCTCTCATTAAAACCACTGCCTCCTCCTTCCCAGATAGAGCTTTCTGTGGAAATCTGCAGAAAGAGGCCAAACACCACAGCAGCAAAAAAAAAAAGTGAATAAAACACATTTATCTCCTATCTCACCATCCCCAGCCAGCTTGTAAAGGAAGAGACAGAAACTTCTCTATCTGTTTACTGTTATTGTTTTTCTCCAATCATAAACCCTTACTTCTGGCTTCTATTGTGTGCTTTTTCCTCCTTCTCTCTTATCGAAAGAGTTATGCATTGAGCTCGCATGATCTGTATCTTTAAATTTGATTGAGGGTATTTGCAGGGGGTGTTATTGGATTTCGGTGTTATTGTCTCACCTTTTTCCCTCTGTGTTTTTAATGTTGGGATGGATATCCGCTCCAGCAGCACTGATCTCACTGTTCTGCTCATTAGTCTGGATTTGCAGAGCCTAGTGCTTCGCAAATAATAAGACATGCACTTCTGTAGTCCACCCATTACAGAGTTTAACAATGTGCACCAGCCAGAAAAGTCCATTATTTCTGCAGCTCATCATCTCAAGCATCCACACGAGACAAAGGGTCTGTGAAACTGCTTCATTGCAAAGGGCCATCTATCACTTAAGTCAGGAGCAGAGACTAAAAAACATATGTGGTGTAGACACCACATACTGTGCGTTCTGGAAGCATATGGAAGAATGAAAGTTATTCGAATAATTCTAGGGCTTGGTATCAAACTTTATTTGGGTACCCACTGAAATGTGTCTCCAATGAGTACTTGAAAACCTTCAAGTACCAAAAGGTGGCATCAAATGGTTGGTCACATTCTTAGCCTTGTTTTCTTATTCTTTGATTAGAAATGTCCTGATTTAAATATGAATTTTGCTAGTTTTAGACATAATTTTATGTTGACTTTGTCTTTTACAGCTACTTAAAAATTTGAATTAAAGAGGTTTAAAAAAAAAAACAGACAGAAACAAAGGCAGGGATAGTGAGCGGCAGGAAAGCTCATAAAGTGAGACACAGGTTAATGTTAAAAGTAGGAAAGTGGAGCTTGGAGAGGGAGCAGCTGCTAGTTTAACAGACCTGTCATTGAAATCAAAGGCCCTAATCAAAATTTTATCAATTAATTGATCTTTCCTCTTGTGCTTTGCCATGAGTGCAGTTGAGCTCCCCCCTGACTCTTGCCCCTCCAACAGCGAGCCATGCTCTACAACATAAACTGTGTTCATTAGCAATGATCAAGGAATTCTCTAATCTGAGCTGAGATGTGATATGATGGCTGTTTCCCCCTGACTTAGTTGGTTTGCAGGACAACTCTCCCCAGTTGCCTTCCAAATCGCACTGGTGTACTTGCACGTCTTTCATGCCGCTCGTACAATCAAACAATGTACTTTAACTTGAATCTAGACTGTAGTTCTAACACTTGCCTCCTGTTGTGTGTTTCTCGCAGGGTAACCAAGAGGCCACCAACCCCCCAGAAGCGATGGCCCAGCCGTACACCCCAGCCCAGTACCCACCTCCCCCACAGAATGGCATCCCCGCAGAGTTTGCGGCACCGCACCCGCTTCCAACGCAGGACTATACCGGGCAGAGCCGGGTTCCTGAGCACGCCATGACCCTCTACACGCCCACACAGACGCACAGCGAGCCGGCCGGCACTGACAACAGCACGCCCGCCATCACCGCCACCACGACCGCACCGGTCAGTGTCCATCATCTGCAAACACTGTTCCCAACACGCTGTCAGCAAGTAAAATATATTATTATCTTTATTTACCTTTTTTTTTTCTGTCTAGAGAAAAAGTATACTGTTCATTACTCAATGCTTCTTTTTTCAAGGTGTTACATGTGTTATTTCTAACATCAATATAAAAGTGCCAAATTGTGATTCTTGCCATTTTTACCATTAACAAAAAAGACAAAAGACACATGATTGGTAGCTTCTATCTCGCACCAGTCTGCGAGAGAAGCTGCATCTGATTATTTCTTGCTACTTGTTTCCCCTCCCTGACTTGTGTTTCACTGAGGAAAGTTGCTTTAGCACCATTTGTGCTGGAAGAAGTCTGCCCTCTTCCTGTTTTGTGCCATTAAGCAGATTTACAGATTTGCACCAAATCCAACTCAGTTGCACGTGACATTAAAAGCCGTTTAGAGGATAAATATTTTGCCATCAGTTTCAAACTGAAAAGTATACAGCCATAACATTCCCAAAAAACTAAAATGGCAATAAATAATAATTAACACCTTTTAATTATACATTGCATAAATCACAGTATTATACAGTTATACATGCTTTTAAACAAGGTATGTCAAATCAGTAGAGAGACTTAAGAAAATAACAACAAATTTGTATTTGTCTTCATAAACTAACATTTTTTAGTTTCACCCAGAGTTGCATTTAGAAACTTTGCAGTTATGTACTCGGTGTTAGGCTCGAGTACATTTAAGCCCCCACCTCAAGTGATTTTCAAATTTGTCCTTGTTTGGACTTTTTCTCCATCACAATCACAAAAATGACCGTTCTTAATAAAAAGTGTGGATCGAGAGTAAAAGTGAAACTGAGAGTGAGCGCGATGGTACTGATCATTAGTAAGTAGCAGACTTTGATGTGCTTTGTGCTTGATGTGGGAGGTGAATTCGGTTGAAAATGTGCTCATAAAATAAAAGTGCCTTTCTGAAGAGCAATTTGAGGCTCCCTAAAAAACATATAAAGCTGAGCTGTTTTATTTATTTGCGTGAAGGAGATGTGACATGCTGTAGCCATGAATGATTCAGGATCTCTGAAAAGGAGGACACGCACTTCCCCCCTCATCTTTTTGGTCAGTTAAAAGGAGCAAAAGGGAGATAAACTTTTCTCGACTAGCCAAAAAGCCCTATTTGTATCTGCATCTAAATGTTTGAGACATTCCTTTAAACATGAGACATTATCCTCTGTGTAACTGTTCCAGGACCTGATTATACTCCTTCTATCACTCTCACTGCACCATAAGAGTGCATATATTTAAAGTATTGGCACTCCAAGTGGAAAACAAACCCCTGGCAATGCTGCATGTTGAGATACACGGCTTGGAAATGCAAAATTATATATTATACATTTCATTCTTGTGTGCTGATACTGTTATATGAAATGCCTTGACCTGAGATTTACCGTCACAAGAGGCAGATGTAGATAAAAAGGAGGACAACTTGGCTCCAAACTTTGGAGACGCGACTAGAAAGACGGATAATGCTGGCAGAGACGAATAAAAAATAAGACCTTCAGACCTTCTTTTCCCCTTTAGCATGAAAACACCTGCTGGGAGAGGTCATGGCGAGGCCACAGCCCTCGTGAGAGGGATCTGGGTCACTCATAAAGAGTATTGTTAATAACTCCATTTTCCCAGCCTCACAATTACCGTACAGCTCCGAACATTTGGCAGCAGGAAAGTGCTTATGCGGCACAAGCAGAGCAGTAGCATTGCGTAGCGTATTATCATCGCCCTGTAATGTAGCAATGTTTGATTTGAAGATTTGTGTGACGCTCTCCAACTGCTCCACGGTTATGCGCCGCACTTACAGTAATGGCTGACACACAAGAGTTTAAAGTGAGGAGAGACTTGGCAGGAGGTTCAGCCTCCTCCTCCTCCTGATTCTTCTTCCCCCTGCGACACTGTACACCACTCCTCCACTCGCTATCTCTCACAGTCTCCCCTCTCTCTCCATTTCACATTTGATTCCATTTCATCTGTTCACCCGCTGTGAAGAAAGCCCAGAGATGGTGGCCATGGGGAGATGAGAGCTCGCCTTGCTTTCCTTCGTGCTTTTTCCCCTCTTGTGCCGTCCCTGCTTTCCTCCATCTTCATTCTCTGCATCCACACTCTCCCCACATCCACCCATTTTTTTTTCTCAGGGAGGACAGAGGGATGAGATTAGTGGGGTGTAAACAAAAAGTCTAATCCTCAGGGGCCGCTGGTGTAGTGTCGCCCACCGCTGTGTTCCCCAGCTTTAATGACAGACCCAGCCTGTTTGCTCTGGGTGCCACAGACGGGCCCGGGTGCCTTTGATTAGGGCACCCTGCAGAAACACAGATTGAAGGAGCAGATCAGCTACTCACTGCGACTCTCCCCCTCACCCTCCTCCCTTGGCTCGACTCTGCTGCGCTCAGCTTCTCTACCCCACGACGACGCTTTACTCTGCACATCTTCTCGACTTAAAGACTTAAAAAGAATCAAGAGAGAGTGAAAATTCAGTGCAACGTATGGATTCTGTGTGAATTCCCTGCAGAGAACGAAGAGTGTGTATGTTTTAATGAGGCGCAGGGACTGTCTTCGCTTCTCCTCTGTGTTTCTGTCTGTTTCTACCAGTCCCCCGTCTATACTGGGAAGGTGGCGTTGTCCAGAGCCAGACCTCAGGGACCTCGCTCTGTGACATGTTCAAACAAGCTGACTTGAAAGCAGGCGACTTGAGGAAGAGAGGCAGCCCCCAACTTTTCTCCAAATCCTTAGAGATGAGGGTAGCAGAGGGCTGCCAGGGAGCTCTACTGGAGAGGAAAAAAAACTGAGCTCGTTATCTGGCTCAGTTCAAATAGTCTGAGGTTTGGTTGAATTTCATGAGTAATCATTCTCTTTTCAGATAACAAATTAAAGCAGTGGCGTTAGGGCAGCACTCAATTCCAGATTTTTCACAGCCCGTGTCAGCGGCATGGAGACTTTCCACAGGGTATTCTGGGGGACTGTGATAACATAGACTTAGACACACACATATGTGCGAACACATGCGAAAAACATGGGCGAGCACATGCAAACATTCATACATACACGCAGGCACACTCTCTCATCTCTCATGAGCTGTGTTTAAGGGATTGAGACTCCACCGGGGTGTAGCTTTCGGTGGCGGTGCTGATGGCAGCATGTAGGCCACCATTTAAAGGGGATGACTGCGTTATCTGCATGTGGGAGGAGCCACTTATTTTACCCCACTGTAAATTCCCATTTCAAAGATATTATAGTATCCTCAGTGTTCCTCAACAAAAAACCTCTCCTTGATAATTTAAAGGATAAGGCTGGTTTAACTCTATAGTTTTCTTGTTGTCAACAAATCCCATGGAAAGACCAAAACTAACAGTGTCTTAGTCCGTCCTTTAATACTTTCTGACTTCCTGTCTGTGGCTCTCAGCTCCAAGCCCTACTGAAGATGTAAATCTTTAAAAACACCTCACAAATATATAGTTTCATTTTTTAAAAAGGCTAAATAATTCCCTAAAACAGCTGGCCACTGTAGTTTTTAGCAAACGTTACTCAAATAGGAGGAAATAGTGCATTTGTTGGGGACTATTTTCAGCAGCGCATTAATCCACATTTGGTGCTCTAGTGAGTATTTGCTGCAGCAGGACGGTGTGTGTGGGACTGAGTCCAGATGAACTGCAGTGTGTGTGTTCATGGTGATGAAGGAACAACAGTGCGGCTCACTGATGAGTTTTCAGTAGTTTATGGAGCTCTGTGGACACACACACACAATACTTCAGATCAGTTCAGTGTTTGTTTGGTCTGTTGAGGGGATTTGTTTACTATAAAAAAAAACAACTATAGGATTTCACCAGACTTAGCATTTAAAGGTACTATAGGTTAATGGTATGTCCATCAGTTTGTTTCAAGTTTATTTCAGTGAAATCATGTTTGTCATCATGTCAGTTGCTGTAAATACTACGATACCCATGAGCCTCAGCCACCGTTACTAGAAGAGCCCGTCATTCAGAGTTGTAGCAAATGTACACTTCATCGTTGCAGTTGGGACCAAAACACAGCGGCAAAGTTTCTGAATTCATCAAAAAAACAAAAAAAAAAAGTGAAAAGTGAGCCAGAATCTGAAATTGAAGCTCAGTGATGCGTCTCACTGAAATGCACCTTGAGAGTTGTAGCTGACTTCTCTCCTTTAGTTTTTATCTATGCATGTACCTTTGACTTTTGTTAAATCAAAGAACCAGATATTTTCTAATACAGTTGCTCATATTTTGTATTGATGATACAAGTAGGACAGTTTCACGTTCACCCGAGCCTCATTGGTGCTCCAGCTGCCGATCACCTACCATCGGTGCATGCAGAAAATGAACGTGACTTTTACTATCGCCTGAACGCCCCAAAATAACTCCTCTACCTTTCGCTACTTTATATGAATCGGGGGAGGAAGTGGGGGCGGCCCATTGTCACAACCCCCCGCTCTCTCAGGTGATGGAGGGGATATATTTGCAGCTTCTTTAGAAAAAGAAAACAAATAGTGGAGGGCCGAGAGAGGAAAATAATGAATTAAAGCTCAAGCATTATAATTCTTGTGAGCAAAGACTCCGTATCCCCCCCCTATTTAATCGGATGTAATCTACCTGCTTGGCAGCATTCCAATCAGATAGTTTCAATTATGCTCTTGTAATGCCACTCTGCGAGGAGGGGGAAAGTGCTGAGCAGAGCACTTTGCAGGCGATTTGCAAATAACAGCAAGGGAGTCTTTTAGAGAAATGACTGGAACAGGAAGCCGGAGAGTTGCCGGAGTTGACAGCTCTCTCACTCTCTGGTTTGCTGGCTTTGGCGGTGACGGCGTGTTTTGCATCCCACCTCCTCCTCCTCGCCGTGACAGCAGCTGTCGGGACAGTAAAGTGCCACTGAAGGTGGCCTCCTATGGTAATACGTAGGTAATTATTTTCCACTGCAACACCACCATCTCACAACCAGGCAGGCAGGCTGGAGCCTCGGGAACGGTGCGCAGAGGCAGGCATCCCGGATCTCAGTGACACTCCAAGTTATTGAGTTAGTAGGATGCAGTCTGGGGTGCTTGGGAGTCAGCAATTCAGTATTTGTGTTCTCCCTATGTGTATTTGCCCCCGATGTCAGCGTGCTGCCGGCCTGTCTGAGCGCCGAGTGAAAGTTAATCTGGATGTTTGCAAACATGCGACTGTGCTTGCCGTGATAAAAAGCAAGACAGACAGAGCTGCAGGACAGCGGTGCACAGTAGTCTGGCAACATACGCTAAAGGTCGATAGTGTCATGTGTGACCGATGAAACAGATTGACCCGCGGGGCTCTGGTACCTTGTCACCCTCCACGGTCCCAGCATCTGTCTGCAATGTGTCACCCCCGGGGCCCAACATGGCTACTCAGGCTATTAACCTCCAGCACGCGAGGACACGGCAGAGTTAAGACCCCTCTGCCCATCTCTCTCTGTCACAAATCCGTTCCTTACCAGCCGGTCGGCCAGCTCAGTGCGTTTCCCAGCTCCTGTGTCCTTCACCACTTGTTAACCTCTGGTCCGGATGCCGTCAAGCCCATACGGGACGTAGGAAGCGGCCACCAACCTGCCCTACCTGGATGGCTGCAGGGGAGACAAAGTGGGACCTTGAATCAAACAACTGTCACTGTTAACAATGTATGTCACCGTCTCGGAATGGGCCATAAAAACCAAATAAATGACGGCCATTACAGTGGAGATTGTGATTATGATAATGAGAATAATAAAGGCGATCATCATTACGATCATGATGATAATGATAATACTGTGATGATGAATTATAATGAATAAATCCCTACCCCATTTCCTAAATGGTGGGAAATGTATCACTAAGAGTGGCCTGCAGCCATCTGACAGCCTCGGAGCAGGTTGAGGGTTATCAGTGTGTGTGTGTGTGTGTGTCATTTGAACCATTTGTACTCTGGCAACAACCTACTCCCTTTTCACGTCTGTATCTCAGTACAAGATTGTGTCTGTGTATGTGACTTCCCAGCCAGTGTATAGTGTGTTTGCCATGCTCAGAGAGCACTTCCCAGGAGACCTTGCAGTTTACATATCACATTCAAACAGCTTTTGTGCTCAATATCTGCCACTTCCACTCTCTCGTTTCTCATTCTCCCCTCCTCTCTGTTTCTTTATTTAGTGCCTTTCCAAGTCACCGGCACTAAGTCAGGGTTCATTTTGGCTCATTTTAATCATTTGCAGAATGGAGAGTGTTCCCACCAGAAAAAAACACAGCACTTGCTGTTTGTTCAAATGCTAAAAACCTGTTTTCCTGATGAGTGACCTCTTGTGGTCATGAGAGTAGTTACTGTCCTCTCTCAGAAGCAAAGGTGGAAGTAGTATGACACATTTGCAAAACCTCTTAGGGAGGAAATCAGGCAGATGATTTTGTGTCTGACACCAGTTCTTTCTTTTAATCATGACTGGCTCTCTCCAGAGCTCAAATATACGCCTACCAACACCTCTAAAGCTCACTAATTAACAGGGTGTATCATGTAAAAATGCCAATTTGTGGTTTTTAGGTGCGGATCATACTTGACAAACAAAAGTTTATGAATCTGCTCAGTGCTACTGTGCAGCGTCTCCAGCTTTAGAGTGGGTTGCCAGATACGGTCGGTAATTACAGCTTTTAGTATAGGTCTCAGGCACGATGGTACCAAACCTGGCAACCTCACTGTGACAACAAGACTGTAAGGAAGTCACTGCACCCGGCTGCTGTTTAGCACATAACTCCAAATTGTCACTTTTACATCTTTTACGAGATGTGTGTTCATTTGTGATTATTACAGGCATTTTTTTAAAACTTAGTGTCCTAAGTTTAAAAAAAATGCCTCCAGACTAGCAGTTTCCCCCTGCTTCCAGTCTTTAGGCTAAGCTAGGCTAATTGCCTCCTGGCTCCACACTTAATGCTCGTACATGAGATTGATACTGATCTTGTGATTTAACTCTGTGAAAGAAAGCAAATAATGTACCTTCCAAAACTATGAATTTAACCAAATAGTTTTAGTTAATTAAACTTAAACTGAACCTTAACCACAGAACTGGCAGGTTACAAAACTTATATATCTCTTATATAAAGAATTTGTATAACAGTCAAATGCATTTTAAAAGAGACTGACAAACAACCTATTTTGCCAAACATGAAGACATGTGCAGATAGACTTATCCCACAACGGTGCATAAACAGAAGATAAACTACGCTGTTGACCAATGAGGTTCTGTCCACAGAAAATACATCAGAGAAAGGAACTGCCTCAAAAACAAGGTCCATCTAAACAGACAAGCCACCAGCACCCTCAGTGAAATCCATCACCGGTGTCACGGAGAGAAACAAGTGGAATTTATCATTGACATCAGACACGTCATTTATATAGAAATGTCAGCATAGCATTCGCATAATGATGGAAACAACAACGCTGAGGGCTTTGGGCCTCGCACTCTGATGGCTGTGTGCAAACGTCACCAATAATGTGTCTTTAGTCTAGACATGTCAGGGCTCTGTGGGATCTATATCCACGCCTTTTTGTCAGTGCCTTCAATCTTCCCTGTTGCTCAAGAGCTAAGTGCAAGAGATTAATAAGTGGATTTGTAATGCACAACCTCAGGTTTGACACTATAAGTCATCGGCTGTTTGTCGCTTCGGCTTTCTCGCCGGATTGAAAAATTGCAGACGCTGAGTAAGTTAGTTAGCCAGGCCTCCCACCCCACCCTGCACCCCGCCACCCTCCTATTTCAAACCCCCCTTCCCATACGTCAGGACAGCTAGGTACAGTATACTATAGCAGCTAATGAGCAGCTTGTGTCTTTTCTCTGTTTGTTTCCCTCTGGCAGACAGATGATGTGACGCAAACAGAGGGTTCTCAGCAGCTCCAGCTGCAGCACTCAGACTCTTCAGAGAAGCAGCAGCCCAAAAGGTTACATGTCTCCAACATTCCCTTCCGCTTCCGGGACCCTGACCTAAGGCAAATGTTTGGGGTGAGTACCTTCCAATTTATTACAACTTGGGTCTTTATTTTGCAGGTTTGGCCTTTATCTATCGTTTTGATAACACTGTACTTGCTTAGTTAAGTTCATTCCTGTGATCTGGGAACATGCTAACAACGCTACAACAAAGTCCCAAACACAAGCGGTCAGGTGTCCAGACGGGTTGTAAAACTGAAATTTAGCACACCTGAAATGTTGGTAATAATCCTTATTGCACAGTAACCTTGTTGAGTTGTTTGCCCTGTCAGACCTCTTTACAGCCTTGTCCCCAGATCATAGCAATTAACTTGATGAGAACAATATTATTATTAACAATAGAAATGATGGCCAAAACTATGAAAAAAAACGGAATTAACTTTAATTTCATCTGTCTTGGTCAATGTTTTGTCAACATGGAAAAGCTTCTTAAATCAGGAATGAGGAAATTATTTTTCCTGATTATGTGTAACGTCTAAACAGGTAAAGAGTGGTCAGCTGCAGACAAATGCAATCAGATTACATATCAGCATACCAGCACTCCTCAAGAGAAACTCTCTCTCTCTGTCTGTCTCTTGCCCAATTAATGAGGCAATGAATAGTTCAACAGCTCACCCTTGTGTCTCACAAAAGCCTCAATAAGAATTGAACCAAACACCCGCAATTCAATAACGATAATGGATCTGAATGGAGACGATTGCCAAAAATGTACTTTAAATGTTATGCGCTAATTGGACCATTAGAACCCAGAGGCGTTAATTCTCGTCGTTATGAAGACAACATCCAGCTGATGATATTAATTACTCGAGAGGCCTGGCTGTGGCTTTATAAATTGCAGACAACATGGTTGCGCTCTCTCTCTCTCTCTCTCTCTCTCTCTCTCTCTCTCTGATTGTTAGCTTTATTGTTCCCAGCTCTGGTGCAGGTCGTGTGGAATCCAAATCGCCTCAGTAATTAGCTCCGAGGCTTTGTGTGCCTGGCCGGGGCATGCAGATATATGATACAAAATTGATCGCGGCCCACCCATTCCCCTCAATCACCCTACTCACCCACGTGTTGCCCGTTCCTTCCTGTTACATGTCCCCCCCTTCCCGTCTTGGTGGTTGGCATAGTAGAGGATTCTGGGATTGATTGTCTTGGGTAGAGCTTGGCAAGGAGATAGCTGGTCGGCTCCGCCCTCTGACATGGCCTCCACAATGGGCCTTTGTGTGATCAGCGTGTGCAAAGCCTCATCCCTCTAGCTCTAATGGCTTCTGGAGCACCACCGGCTCAATACGCCATTACTGTTGCGCATGAGTGAAACCCACAGACATCCAGGCCTGAAGACAGAGTAGGAGAGTGGAGGTGCTGCACGGCCCACTAGCGAAGGCCCCTACAGCAGAGCAAAGTCCCACCAGGAGCCATCTGCTCTTACACGGCAGAAACGGGAGAAACCCTCTCTGGTGATGGCAGCAAAAGTCTCACCACCAGTAGAGAGCTTTGGAGCCGGCACCCTAAAACCAGAAGGGAGGGTCTGAGATGCACCCTGCACGACACAGGATTAAGGGTGTGGAGAAACCTGTGAGCCTTTAACGAGGCGCTGAATGAAGGGCTCATTAGGACGACCACAGCGGACCTTTAATCAGTAATTAGAAACTGTGATCTCTGAGAGCTAGCAAGTGTGGGGGAAATGAAAACACTCCAAGCGCGCGCAAGTGAGTGAGCGAGCTCTGTGCGGCGCCCATGCTGCGCTGCTTGAGGGTGCCCTCGTTTGTGTGACTGGGTTATTCAGCAGTGCTTCTCTCAGTGCACGTAAGGGCCCTTAGATCATTCCTCGGAGCAATCAGGACCTCTGTCCTCCCCCCATCCTGCTGTCACACTGACTGCTGTGCCTGAACATGCTCTACACTGGCACTCTACTGTTTGAATACACAGGGCTGCTGTAGTGTAATTATAGGTTTCTGAAGAGCTTAAAGATATTCAAGCTAATCAAAGGTGGAGTCACAGTGGCCTCGATCTTGTTTGTTGCTTCCACTCTTGGAGGCTTAAGGCGCAGGAAATACAGTGTACTGTAATTTCATTTAGGAGAAAGGCAGCAAGTCCGCACTGTGTTTAGCTCCTTAACTGCAAACCATGTATACTTTACATTTTTGCCAACCATTTTTGTATGCTTGCTATACATTTTTAGATTCAACAATGCATTCAATTTCTATTTCGCCGTAATGTATTTTAAGTGCAGAATGATTCTGCACAGAGTTACTTATTAACAATGTAATGGAAGCAATATGGAAATTACATTTATTTGTCAGGGACCATGTACAAAACACATGGAGAAGAGATGTATTGTACCATAGAAATGAAAGGAAAGCAAATATTTAAATGTCTTGAATGCAGCAGCACAATTAGCAAAATGGTCAGTTGTAATGTAAAAATAAAATGTGATATAAAACGTGCAAAATCACTGGTCCTTTAACTTGATGTGAATGCTTGTGTTTGTTTTTATTTACATATTGATTATTAACTTTTTTTTATAGTCTATGGATGGATAGATCAAGCTGCAGCCTCTTCGATGGCATCAGTCTCCCTTGTCCTCCCTCTGGAGACTCCTCCTATTGAAGCTATTGTTTATCGGTGCTGCTGATGCAGCTGTTTCTGTATGTGTGTGTGTGAGTGGGTGGGTGGGGATAGAAGTACATGAGATCACTGGTGAGCAGCGAGCAGTCCCCAGTGCCATGTGGAAATCCACAAAGACGACTTCCTCTGAAACTAATTAATCGACGCCACAAGCCCATTACGCTCGGTTAAAACAATTAGCATCTGCACATTGCGTGGGGAAAGCATTGTCATCTCAGGCGAGAAAGGGGCTTCACGCTGGGATATAAATGCCTGTGTGTGTGATCGAGCCAGCGCTTCCCATTCGAATCAATGAAGCCAAGCGCCATATGAGCCAGATGTGTGGAATCTATGGAATCTCCTTTCAGGAACGGATATATAGGGGAAGAGATACAAAGGAAACAAAAGAGGTTTTAAATAACCAAGCTTTGTTTTTCCTTTAACTTGGTGTGGTGAGGTGACTGCGTAACCCTTTCAAGTGGGAGGGAACATGTGTTTTCCGCTAACACACAAACCCTTACCCTCCTCAAGCCCACTCGACTCACTTCAGCCAGATAATAGCCAGCTCCTCCTAACCCCTATTAGTGGCTCAGTCAAACGATCCATCCATTCCCACTGAGCGTCGACCACATGGAAAGCCCATTTCTTCCCTGTTGTGCCGAAATGAAAGCGACGCGGACCGCTTGACAGGGTAATTACTTTTAATGAAATAATACGGCCATTGTAGACAGCAATTAAAAGTCGCTCTCACTCCACTCATTAGAGGATCTTACAGTTTACTTTCATTCCTCTGTTTTCTAATGATCCGAAGGCAGGCCTGTTAAATCGAAAGGCTGGAGCATGTTAACCCCTGGGGACTGGCCCTTAGGTCCTGTTGACTGTGAGAGCACACAAACAAAGAGAGCATAAAGAAGCGAACAGAGTGAGGCATATAAAAGGATAGGAATGTACGGTCAGAACTGATCCACCAAACTTTCCACAAGTTGGAGCTCAGTTATCTGCTCAGGAGAAGGTGAGTTTTCCCCAGGTGACCATGAAGGCGGAGGGGGTTCCACATCTCAAGACAACATCAAAATATAATCTCATGCTTCTTTTTTCTCTTTGTGTTAAAACAAGCAAGCAAACAAACATCACAAATGCTGATATGTAATCAAAGATCCAGTATTTTTACAGATTATGTGATCCCATTTCACATAATATTGATAGAAATACAAAAATGCATTAAAGCAGCAGCTATGAGTTCTCTTTTTAAAGCGTGCCAGCCAGCTTCAAGAACTGTTTGCCGAGCTAACAAATGCAAATTGACCACCATTTCCTCACAAAAGTAACATTTCCATATTGCCTTAATGGTTTTTCTTTCTCCAGTCGTCCTTCTCATGAATTCACAGTCAGTGAGGCTTTCTAACTCCATCTCTGCCCCGCTCTTCTCTTCTCTTTTTCTTTTCTCTCTGCAGCAATTTGGAAAGATTTTAGATGTGGAGATTATCTTTAATGAGCGAGGATCCAAGGTAAGTGAACTAGAACGCCAGCTGCTTCATTACCATGTACTTCTTCTGTTTCCTAATGATGGCATTAGTGTAGTGTGTACATTGGCTGAGAGTAGTGGTCCCTAAGCCTGGTCCTGGAGAGCTGCATCCACCATGCCTTTCTTTCTCTTTCTCCCTCCCTCCCTATTGTTTTTGTTGTTGCAGCTCTAACCCAAGTTGTGAATCATTAGCCCTGTCAATCAATTCATTATTGAGCTGTTTCACAATTCACTTAATCCACCAGCAGGCTGCAGGTCCTCAAATTTATGGAACTGAAACTGCTTGTTTAGGGACCGGGTCCTCTTTGAAGCCTGGGTGTTGGTCCTACATTATTCAGATTTTATCCTTTTTGTTTTTAAATATACTATCTTTCAGGGTAACAGTAATGTCCTCTGGGATGTTTTGCAAATAAATGGCTAATCCTAATTTCACCTCACATTTCAAGCTTCGGACAAACAGGACATCATCTGTTTGCTGTATGGAAGCTTTTACACATTCACTTCATGTCCACATCCATCATCTGGGATTTTAAAGGAGCCAGTTAAAGGAGAAGCCTGGTCAACAAATCCCATGAAAAGACCAAACCCAACAACGTCCGTACTTTCCGACTTTCCCACTCTGTCTGAGGCTCTCAGCCCGAAGCCCATTGGTTCCTAATGGGCCACAGATATACAGATTCATAATTTTTTTTTTTTTAAATGCTCAGTATTTTCCGAAAATGTATTTTTTAGTAAACATTACCTAAACAGGACTAAATAGTGCCGTTGTTGGGGACTATTTTCAGCCGCGTATTTCCGACAGCAGGACAGTGTATGTCGGATTGAATCAAAATAAACTACAGTGTGTGTTGCAATAGAGCTCTGGCACTGAGGAATAACATACTTAGGTTTTGTTGTTGACATTAAGAAAAATATAGAAAATAGACAGCCCTATCCTTAAGGTCTGTTGTACAGAAAATCTGAAATACTCAGTATAATTCAAATTTTACCTGATAAAATCTTATTTAACCGTGTCTTTCTTGCACAGCTCTGATCATGTATGTATGTATTTCAAAGATAATCTAAACTCCTAAACCAAGAATACCAACAAACCACCAGAAAAATAGCCACAGCGCTGCTGCGTTCCTGCAGTATTAGTCTCCTAACCACCTACCATGGACAGGTAAAGCCTGCGGTGGTGTGAACAGCAGAGTGCTACTCATCCAGCCGTTCATTTAATAGAGTGTACTAAGCTTCACAGCTTTCCATTCATAAAGGAGACAGGATCCCTGGCTGGGTGTTGAGGCATGAATAGTATTGATTCCCATTCATACCTGGGAGTAGTTTGGGCTCGTATAGAGGCGCATGCATGGAGCCCTGGAACCAGGCGACGCTGCTGCACTCGGCCCGCTCTGCCAGACAAGATTGAGCACCGGATAAACCTGCCTCCTCCGCCGTAACAAGCATTTATTGTTTTTGCCCTACAAAGCCATTACCCATGATGCCCCTCTCTCTCTCTCTCTCTCTCTCTCTCTCTCTCCCGTACCCTCTGTGCTACATAATGAACCTACCAGGCCATTAATAAACAATCTATTTCCTATGAAGCTTTGGCAATTTGCATTCAATATGTTTGTCTCCTTTGAAAAATGGTGGCTCCACTCTCCCCTCTTGTAAGCTAATTATTTGTGCATGATAAAAAAAAAAGATAGCGGGGGTAACCACAGTCGGGTGAATGTCCAAAGGATTAATTTTGCCCTCAATTCCTTTTTTGAATTTATTTCTTTATCTCTCTTTCCCCAAGGACAGTTCCCGTGTTATTTATGCTAGAAATAGCAGCTCGGAGATCCTGTGTACGCATACGAGATCACACTTTTCGCCATCTCTCACATGTATTACATCCTCAAGCAATTATCAGGCAGCGCCGGCCATGCTCCCTCTTCCCCTGCCTGTACCTCTATAAGTATATATAGAAACCAAAGGAATGGGACTTGTTTGGCCAGCATATCTTAATGCTTTCACTATAGAGCTCAGGTCCAGTATCCCAGTCCACATAACTCAACGAAGTGACAAACCCCCCAGGGGAGCGAGGGAGACAGAGAGTTTGGGGGGAGGGGGATGGAAATGAGAGGTACGGTATATTTTGGTCAGGGCTTTAAAGTCAATATCCTCGCTCTTCTCTATCACAGAGGATGGTATTTGCGGTGACACCATTCACTTTTTCGCATCAATGGGCCGGTGTAATTTTACCTCCATAAAAATGTGTCCTACTTATTAGAGCAGTGAATTAGAAATAGTCAGAGATCAAGTTAACGTCTCTCTTCGGAGAATTCGCTCTCACTCCTTCTCCTGTTGCCCACGTCTTCAAAGGCAGACGAGCCATTTGAGTGGCCGCGCTGCTGAAGTTGTGTAGATAATTATACGACTATTATGGCAGCTAACACAGTGTTTTGCATCCACTGCTTCCTGACATTCACCCATGGCACCGGTGCTGTGCCGTTTAATTGGGTAAAGCAGGCAGGTTTGTTGGTGTTGTTGTGTGAGGTCATGTCACCGTTATCCTCTCCTCCTCGGATCTCTCTGTTTGCTGTTTCCTGACGCCTCACTAACTGCCTCTAATTAATCTGGCTGCTTACAACTCAACTCTGCCGCCACTGCTGCTCACCTACTCCTGTCTTCTCACCTCTCTTTCCCTTCTCTCCTCCCTTCCCCTGTCTTTTTCCTCTGTGTGCGAATGTGCGTGGGTGTGTATGTGTGTCCATTCCTTTCCTTCTCCTTTTTCTCTACCGGTGGCTACCGTGGCGCTCTCAGGGCTTTGGGTTTGTAACTTTTGAAACAAGCACAGATGCTGATCGTGCACGGGAGAAACTAAACGGTACAATCGTAGAGGGACGCAAAATAGAGGTGCTTTCATTTTTTCCCTTCTTTTTCTACTTCCTGTCTGCTGCCTCCTAAACTATAAACCAAAGCATTAGCATGTGGCTGCTGTGTATATGTGTGTGTGTGTGGATATCTGCATCCCTGAATGTATGTGTGCCTGGATGCATGCATGCATGCATAATGGTGCGTATAACTTGTTCTCAGCAGAATGCGGGATCCATACATGTCAACCTGGACACGCCCGTTGTCCATCATTACCTGACAACGCAGAATGAATGCATGCCATCATCCTCTGGTTTCCTGTCAAATCTGAGAAGACCTGCATTCCCCTGTCACCATCGTTTAGTGTTGCCTGCTCTAATTCTGCTCTTGTTTACGACGAGCGGAGCCCCCACTCAGTCATTCTCATCAGGTCAATAGAAGAAAATCAAAGCACTGTCTGTGTTTTTCTTTTGCAATCCATTTGTTTATCCAACCAATTACTGAATTTGGAGGATGTGCTTTTTTTATTCATACCTGTGGGTAATTGATGCATGCTTTCCCCTCTCTTTCCAGTAATTTAATAATCTGTTAGAAAATTGAAATGATGAATACATTCATGAATGGGTGAACCAAACTCCACACCAAAGTGCTACAAACATTTACATAATCATTTATTTATCTATTATTTTATGACTTTGCCTTTATTCGTCTGGTTTGCTGCTTGCTTTTAGCCCCTCGTGCACTATCTGGATAGTAAATGTGAAGGTCAGCGATAACAAGCCTTGTTTTTTATTGCTTTGAACAGGTGAACAATGCAACAGCACGAGTGATGACAAACAAAAAAGTGGCCAACCCTTACACAAACGGTAAGTGTCAAACTGTATCCTAAAACCTAAAAAATATAATATAACCATTTAGTTCTCATTGTCAGTTGAGTTTTTGTTTGTTTTCTGTTCACCAGGCTGGAAGCTGAATCCAGTGGTAGGAGCTGTCTATGGTCCTGAACTGTATGCTGGTAAGAGACCTGCAGCTTCTGCAGTTAGTGTTTTTCTCTCTGCCTTCCACCACATGTGCTGCACCTGAGGCCACTATCAGCCGCAACCAATCCCAATCTGACCCCTGAATTTCTACAATCGGAGCTCATCCTGAACCTACTGAACATGAAATTCCCCTCAAATCAAAGTGAATCTGAGAGCGGCCCAGATAAGCAGTGGATGATCCAAGCCTCTCTGAGTGGCTGAGGGAGCCTGAGCCATTGTTTGCGCGGTGTGCAACTGTAAAGCTGAAAAAAATGATTTCAAGAGCAAGCGCCCCTGCAACTGTTATCAGATTGTGGAGGCTGCTGCTGTGGATGGATTTGCCAAGTGCGCCAGATTGACTTTTACAGAGCTAACCGAATAAGGGAGATTGAGTGAGCGATATTGTTGGCACCTACCCTGTCGAAGGCCGCTATTCCTTCTGGTCTCAGTAATGGAGGAATGAGATGAGCTCAGTGGGGTTTTCCCTATCTCTCTCTGCCTCGACATGCCAGCTTTATTGCTGTATGTTATATGAACCCTTTGCATTTTAATGAGGGGGAAATGGTACTATTTCATTTGGAAGAAGTGCTGAGCACATCGCGCCACTTTAACGGCTTTCCTTTCTGCTCATTAGACTAAAATCTGTTCATTCCCCGGACAGCTTTACGGCGAACCTCTAAATAACTGTCCATGACAGAAAGCAGTCATCTATCATTTTTATTTCATCCCCAACCCCTCACCCCCTCCATGCCTCCTCCCCTGTCTCCCACCTACCTCCTCCTCTGCCCCCCAACACTCCCTTGGTTTCGACATTTTCCCCTGATGATTTAACACACACGCAAACATACATATATCCCTCTGTAGGTGCATGCACATGTTCAAACGTCTAGATTATGGCCAGGTGAATTTTTTACTAAATTAAATAAGTCTTAAGTTATATTAACAATCATTTCACCGACCTATATATACACAACACTATCCCCTGCTCTGTTTTTTTACACTCAGACCAATGCATTCCAGCATACAGAAATAGATAACCTATGTAGAACACAGACACTAATACATGTCCCCTCTTTCATGCGCACTTTCTACATTTTAAACTCACTCACACACTCACACACACACACTTCCCAAATCATCTCATAAATCAGAGGGAGTGTGGTCCACCACTCCAGGCAGGGGAAGCAGGAGGGGTTGGGTGATTTATTGGCTGCTAATTTTTCAAGCCGTCTTGACATGGCACTGGAGTTTGCCAAGCCTAAACGACAACATATGCTTGCCAGCTGGGAAGATGGGAAACATAAATAAGAGATACATTTTTGAAACAAAACTGCCCTGATGAGCAGCAAAAGGCCGCGTTAGCTATAGGAAAAAAAAAAAAACCCACTGACCATGCCTTTGACTGTGATGTTCCTCCCCTCCCCATAAAGAACCCACAAGAATCAGGATCGCGGGATTCAGGACGTATTCCAAAATCATTATAGCTACAGTTAATATACTTTAGGTGGGAGTAAAATGGGATATAAAGCCGATTAATCACTGTTTATCAGTCCTCATTTCTGTGCGGGAGATCAGTGAAATTGGGAGCCATAAATCCTGGCTCGGTGACAGCACACTTCGTCTCCATTCGTCCTGGCGCTACAGGTTTATTGTCCTCAAAACCCATTCAGGAGAATGACGGATGAGAGCCTCATGCCGGCTCCCCGCTCTTAACCTCTTCCAGGGTAGATTGGCTCCTCCTACTGATGGAGGAGGGGGGTGGGGAGAAGTTGGTAGGGTACAGGCAGGCGGCGCCAACCCCGAGTCCATGTCCTCTGTTGCCACCTAACACCCAAACCTCCCCCAGAGCCCTGCTGGAGGGAGGAGGGGGTCGTGGTCCAGGAAAGAGGAGCAAGGTGATTGGGTTCCCAGTCAAATGGAGGGATTGGCAATAAAACATGGCAGTGGCACAAATCATGGTGTGTAGCTGGTAGGCATCCAGTATCTGTGCTCACCTTTGTCCCCTTTTACTGGGCGCTGATCTGGTTTACATGAAAACTTTTGTAGAACAAACCCCCAGAATCAGTCCTCCACCGCCTCATCCATATAGCTCTATCCATATTTATATATATATATATATATATATATGTATATATATATACATATATATACACACACACACGTCTTTGTCTTGGTCCATTTTATTTGCCTAGTGACACATGTACACGTGTCAGTTGGGACATGTACACAGTTTATAATTATATATACAGTGAGTGGCAGTGTGGCTTAAGCTACAAATGTGAGTGCATACAGGTACAGCATGTAGATTTCTGTATAGGTATATAAAGTTTTAATTTGTGTTTATATATTGTTTTTGACATGCATCTACATTATGTAATGAACATGTATTTGTGTGTGTATACATGCACAGGTATAGATCAGTGTAATCATTTTAAAATTAGCATTCATATTCTTATTTTATTATTCATTATATAAAATAACACAGTTGCAGAGATTAATATTATATCAAAATATGGAAAAAATGGAATTAAATAAATAAGAAAAACATTCAGAGGCAGATCTGCATGCAATACGTATTGCACTGTTTAGCTCATCTTACAATAATTGGGAAACTTTTCTGGATTATTCCTCGTGTTGGATGTTTTCAGCACCATGGACAGCTGCCACTTAGAAATCCCTTCATATGGCCAGTCCCCTCAGGCTAACAGAGAGAGGCTCTCCACTGCAGCTAATTCCTAAGGAGACAGGAGATGAGTAGCTTTTCATTCACTAGTTCATATTTTCTACCACTAAGGTGGAGTTTTTCTTGAGGACTCGTGAAAAGCTACCAGCTGTGTAAATGTCAGAAAAGAAAGGCTAATTGCCATCTTAATATATGTAGACAGATCCTTTCATTGTTGGAGTGTACGTTAGGGGGATAATTAAGCTCCAGACTCTTGATTAGATTAAGCTGTTTTTGGTCCCCAGTGCGTGGATTAAGTGCTCATTGCCCGATGTATTTTAGCAGGAAGTATTAGAGAGATCAACCTTGTGGAAAATCAGATCTTTCTTTATGGGAGCTGGTTATGACCCCATCATTGGCGCAATGCTGGATTACCTCAGGTCCAACTGGCTCTGCAGGTATTGAGCTTCTCTCAAGTTGACACATATGACATATTAGGTGCAGCGTGACCCCGCCGCCCTCCAGCACATAACTCATATTTTCTCCAGCCCCCCCTCCTGGAAAAGGTGTTTGACTTTGGTGGCTAGACCAGGTTTGTGCTCTCATACAGCATGGCTGTTGTTGCTTTTCACAGGCTTACCAAGGTGTGACAGTGCCTTTGATTTATGGGTTATTATTGAAGCAGTGTAGCCTATCGCCAACTCATTATAAGTTTACATTCACATACATCACTGCATGCATATTGCATACAAATTTCCAAAAAAGAAAGAAAGAAGCAATTGGACTTTCTGGGGCCCAGAAATAGTAGCGATTTGTTAAGAAGAGTGTGAAAAAAACACACCTCGGAAACTATCAAAGAGGATTGTTTTTGCCCTTTAGCAACTGCACTCAGATGTCCACTGCTCCAAAAAAAGAGACTAATTTAAATGTCAAGGTCAGCATTATAAATCACTTGGGGGAAAGGGGGCACCCTGCGAGTCCAGGCAGTCTATTGGTATGTTGGCAGCAAACAAAGTGCCATGCACCTTGGGGGTGGGTGTGTGGAAGGGGGGGCTATTGTGGGCGTTACCTGGCCAAATGAGACGCAGAGTTTGAATATGTGTGCGGACCCACTAATGGAGCGTGATGTTAATGGCAGAAGACATTAAACCGGGCGCTCTGTGTTTTTAAAAGCACCACTAATCTGTCTCCCTGTCAGCTTTATTGAAGCAGCGGAGCTAGGGTGTGCATCGTTCATTAGGGTGCTCACTGGCCTCGTCCACCTGCAGGGTTAACGCTGCACACGGCACAGTAACGCCGGGCCGTCACTCCCCAGGCAGAAACATACACGGCACTTATTATATACGAGCTACCATGGATCTTCATTGCAGTCTAGTTTATCTGCGATTGCGAGGGACTGCCTGCCGTCTCCTTTGTGGCAGTGAGTTCATCTGAAATACATCAGATACATGTTATTAACCTCTGTTACTCACCCCAACTGAGCCCCCCCCCCACCCCAAACATGACCAGACAGGAGCTTCACAGCTTCCCATCACAAAGTGATCTCTGCCTGGAGAAACTGAAGTGGTCTGTGATGAATTCACCCAAAACATGTCATGGAAACGAATAAAGAAGAATAAGGAGAGGGGAGGGTGATGAGGGGGCGTTGCTGGGGTTGAAAAATAATGGGGATGACTGTGTTGTGATGGACTAGGCATGGGGGGTGGGGTGAAGAACAGAGGGAAGGGGGATGTGAGGGAATTTCCATATAATAATATAGGGAATAGGAGGCCAACTTAATCATGTCTACAGAGCGGTGTGTTTGTATGCATCCCCACAGCTTGTAATCAGACAGCCGCTGGACTGATTGAAGGTTAAGTAGAGAGCTGTGGATCACATCGTCCGTCCTCTAATCTGTGACCGCGGACATTTTGTCGCACCATCACCCCAACCCTTGCTACTCACCCTGACGCCTCTCACGCCAACCCTCCCTCTCTGATTCACTGGTAGCTGTCAGCAGAGGACATATGTAGCTGCGTGATTGGCTAAAAATGGTCCCAGATGGGTTTTCGAGATGGGGGTCATGCTAAGGTTTGGGCCTTGGCTGTCCAGCCCATCTGCTCCATTTCCCCCTTGGGAAAGTTCTGAACATCTAGTCCGGTTGTTCAACAATGTTCACCTCCCATTTGACTCTACCCAACACCTAGAAACGCCCTCTACCTCTCCCCCGTCCACCTCCCACTGTTCTCCTCGCTGCTAGCCCATTGTGTCTAAACTATGCAAAAGCCGTGGTGCGAAACTAGTGGTATTGCATCCATTACCTGCCTATGCTTCAAGGCTGCCCCTCGCCAGGCATCAGGAAAGGATGCGTACAGCAAATGTGGATCCTTGCTGAGTACGGCACAAAGCAGCGAGCTGGGAAAGGGGAGAGTGCTCGATGAGGCGCACCTAGAAAAGATTAAATCTATTGTTTCCTTGTCTTCCCCATAATGCATTCTGTCATAGGGAAAGCAGTGCCTCACGTCTCTCTCTAATGTATTCTGTCATAAGGTAAGCAATGCCAAGTCGAGGATGTTCTCTGAAAGTCATTTTCTCTTCTCTTGTGTGTTTCCTTCCATAGTTACAGGGTTTCCCTACCCTGCCACAGGTGCTACGGTGGCCTATAGGGGTGCCCACTTGCGAGGTCGGGGGCGGGCTGTGTACAACACGTTCCGCACAGCTCCACCGCCGCCACCAATCCCAGCTTACGGGGCGTGAGTATTGAATTTTTAACCTTAATCTAGAAAAATATGAGCGCTTCAGACAGTGCCAGACTTTTAGTTGTGTTCATGCTGTAGTATGAGCGTGTGTGACTGGATCTCTTTCCTGCACCAACTGCATGTTTGCATGCACATGCTGGAGCTAAATTTTAGTCATTATTTCACAATTTGGAAGAAGAGATATTTATGTGATCTCGTCTCAAGACCATGCACTTTATGTTCAACAGGGGAGAAAATTAGTTATTATATAGGATTAGACCATGCATTGTCAGCTGTTTAATATCAAAAACAGAGTTAACTAATATAATACTGGTCATCAGGTGTTTCTGTCGATGTTATTCTTCCTGGAGAGGTCTTTGGGGAGTAAAATCATTGTTGGTATCTAGGTATGTACACGCCCTAACTCTCCTTATATCTGTACGTTGTCTGTTGACAAAGGAGGAACTAACAAAGCCACAGGGAGAGCTGTAGAGAGCTGTGATAGCGTATTACTGGGCAGATCTCACTGGACTGTGACCAGGGCCTATGCTGATCTCCTGGCTTTGTGCAGCCCTGCCTCACACTCGTCTCTTATCAGCAGTGGTCTGTGTGGCCGTGGGAGAGGTCTGACGCAGGCAGGCCGAGGGCCCAGTATAGCTGTCTATCTGTGATTAGATCAGGATCCGTCTTACTGCAGAGACTCGCTGCTGAAGCCGGGACTGGAAATCGTCCCCTCCCTCCCACTCCAGGGCCCTTTGCTACTGATGGCAGCTGGTTGATTTATATAGCGGAGTCATGTGACGGAGCTCCTTCGCTGCCTTCTTTTGTCCTCCCCACCTCTCCCCACCACCACCAGCCCTCCTGACAACACTGCTGCAACTGGAAAGACAAACAATTTTACCAGAGCAGAAAATTGGACGGGGATGTGAAACGGCTGCACTTTTCGCTTTAATGTGTCATTCATTATTTGTGGTACAGTACACTAAAGCTGCTAAGAGCTGACCCCACAGACCCACAAATGGTTGAAATAGGAAGAATGTCAAGGGTTGAGATTCAGTAGGGTAGCGTGTACACCAACTAACACTCCTTTCCTGTTCTCTAATTTCACAGGGTGGTGTACCAAGATGGCTTCTATGGTGCAGAGATCTATGTAAGTACAGGCTTTTCCTCTTGCCTGCTTAGATGAAACAGAAGTAAAGCAGACAAAAAGCCCAGCCCTGGAGACAAAAACGTGATCTCCTCAGCCCCCAGCGTTCTCCCAGCCTTGCTGCCAAGCCGGCGTCGATTAGGACTCTGTCTGCTGTGCCAAGAAACCCAACAACAAAATTTAAAACCCCCTCAGCTCCTCCCTCCTCTCTCTCTTCTCTCTTCCTATGATCTCAGACTTTGGCAAAGAGGCCGAACCAGGCTCAGTGTCCCGTGTCAAGTTAGGTCATTCCTTACTTTAGATCTGTCTGGGTTTTTGAGGTGGCTTGTCTTCTGCAGCCCTCCCCCCCTTCTCGCTACCTCTTTTCTCCTCTCTCCTGTTTTGCGTTTGTGTACGCTCAGAGGGTTTGGCAGGGATATCCCTGCCTGCCCCAGGGGGTCTATGCGGGCCTGAGTGGAGCCGGTTCCTTCCAGCCATCACCATGTGGGAGATTGTGGAGCGGCAGCAGATAAAGGGATTAGCCGTCCCTCTGGAGCTGTCCGTGCAGGCAGGGTCACATCAGGGGCTGGCCCTGCTGCACGTCGTCCTTGACAGAGAAAAGCATGGACGCTGTGGAGATAATGCTGAAATTACCACACTGCCCCACTTTAACATTAGTTCAAACGTTTGTGGGAGGATGTAATTTGTCGCTTTGATTCTGCTGCTTTTTTCTCTGCCGCCATCTGCCGAGATAGCGAGATGACAGCGGGCGCAGCAGCAATGACAGTTCCCTCTCACTTTCACCCTGATGATGACCAGTATCTGGGAACGAATTGCTGAACCCCAGTGATATAAGACTTGCACACCGGCCCACATGATAGGACTGTATTTCACTGTTTTTTATTGTAGCAACATCCACCACCATAGACGAGACCCGGGCTGTGTTCTGAGTGATACTGTTTGTCTCTCACACTCGTTCAGCCACCTCCAGCTAAGTCCTGCACCCCGATGTCCCTTGACCAAGGCCTGGCCATGTTGGTCCATCACTCAACCCGTCATGCCAGCCCCTGGTGTTTTACTGCCATTAGTTTTGGCACTGGCCACTGCACTGCTTCAGACTGGCTGAGTGTGCGTGAAGGTCTCGAGTGACCAAGAGGAAGCTGTCCCTTAGCCCTCAGTGTCCTCCACAATCATTCAGTGGACACTGGCTTGCTGTCAAAACCAGCCGGCTGATGTGTCGAAGCTTCCTTTTGGAAATAGATGACCTGCTAATACATTGGCAGAAAGGGAAACTGGATGCATACACATTTAAATATACACTACATATATTGCATGTGTTAATACATATGCATGCAGGCACCTCCATGTAGAAACACACATGAGCGCACACATACATGAATGCACAAACACACTCGGCACGACAAAATAACAAATGTGCTGCACTTTTGTGTGCAGGATTTGACAATGTGGGAGAGTGATTTATTGGTCCGTGTTTGTTCAGGCTGTTGCTGTAATCAGCGCAGTCCCGAGGCATAGCTGTCCCGCAGGAAGTCGTCTGCCTCAAGTGCTGTGACTTCCTGTCTCCGTGGAAAACCTCGAGGGGAGCTGGGGGAGCGTGATTCAATTGCTGTGGCCCCTGACCTGATTTCATGTGCAGCCGCGGTCGCGACCATCACGCCGTTGCCTCCGTGCACCACTCTCCGTCGGTCGTCTTTTCCCTTGAGTTTAAAAATGAATGAAAACATGCATTATTAAAAGCCACCTATCCACCGTATGGACGCAGATGGGCACACACTCCACTGGCACTAATAGAAAAACAGTGGGAGAACAGCTTCATTTTTCAAAGAGAGTAATAGCAGCACTCCACAATGAGGTCTTTAATTCCTTCTCCACTCTGGCAAATGAATACAGCGGTCCTGACTCCCCAACGGTCCAACCGTCTTCTGCCTTCTTACTTCATTTGTGAGACAGGGGGGTCGTGTAAAGGAAAAAGGGCCTCTTTAATAATGGAGGAGCAAAACCTCCTCAATCTAAAAATGGGCTGAATTTGGAGAGTTGGCTCACGTGGCCTCTGTTGCTGTTGCTGTTACTCGGATGAGCCCCTAGTGTGACAATAACTCGCTTCCCCCAAACACGCTGCCTCTCAGAACATTCATTCCCCTGTTGCCACCACTTCCCTAATACACCATATATCAAACAGCACCCTCTGGTGTCTGAAAGGGATCCTGCAGTTGGGTAATATGGGCTGATGAGCAAACTACTGTGCAGTGACATTTAACTATTAAGGCAATTTAAAGTTCTGTGTCTGTATATTGTTGTTTCCTCGTGTCTCTGAGATCTAACCTTTCTCTGCGCAGGTTGAGCTTAATCACTGATTAACACTGTGGTATTTTTACAGGGTGGCTATGCAGCATACAGATTTGCCCAGCCCACCACCACCGCTGCTTACAGTGACAGGTGAGAATCCAATTTTCATCTTTTTAATAAGTGGCCAGCATTGAGAGACTGAAGTTAATCTTTATGTACCACTGTGTTGTACAAAGACTTCTGAATGTTTAAAGTGTTGCATGATTCAACCGTCCCAGATCTTGAAATACGTCATTAGATTCATGTATCTTTAATTTCTGGGTCCATTTGGTTATTTGTTGGAATGTTTCACTTATTTCCATCAAACATACATCAACATAAGAGCTCAAATGCAAATTCATGGGACAGAAAAAAAAACTAAAATCAAAACAGCAAGAGTCTCTTTCTTAAGCTAATAGATTGCATTTTTCCCCCACCAGCCAGAAGAAACAGAATGTTATGCTGAGAAAAACACATGTTGAGTTTAGAGTAAAATGACAGACACGTCTACTATGTTCGACAAGCTATCTTTGTTAATGCGACGTTCGATTTAAAGCAACAAGTTGAATCCTGCAGGCTGTCAAATAGAGGAAATCACTGACTGAAGTAGAAACAGATGTGAAAATGTGTACATACTTCCTCACAAAATGAGTGTGCAGTAAACATCACAGAATGATATCTAACAATGTAGAGGGTGGATTTTTGTATTAAGTAATTACAGCGTTTTCGGAACAAAAAGCAACACAGCTATGGGCCAGTCGTAGTTGGAGAATGTATGTGATGGATGAGGGGCTGCTTCACCAGCCCTTTCTATATTTTCAATATTCTATGTAGGTTATTTGGGGTTTCTTGGGTTTTTTCTTCCTCTCCAGTTATCTTATCTATTAGGCAAACCGCTGTATTCTTTTTAGCTCGGAGCTAAAGAACACACGCGCAAAAAAAGACTAACCTTGTTGGACTCGATGAGAAAAGCAGTGATATATGTCGTGACTCTCTGCTTGTGATGGGAGAGTGGGTATATCACTGCGGTATTTATGAATGGCCTCAGGTCTGTAGAGGGAGGTAGGGAGACAGAGAGAGGGAGAGATGGACCGGCAGGAACTCTATCACTTCTGAGTGATGTCACTCTGGTTCAGGTGTGCTCCGTTTGAGGAGGCGTCGCTGATTCATTTTGGCCCCTGAAAGCCGTTGTCAGCCGGGATGTGTGCTGGTTTGGGAATCTAATCTGGGAAGGATTGAGCATGTCACTTGTGATAACGTACACCCTGCCTGAGAGCCTGAAGATCATATCGATAATGTAAGATTTATCAGGCCTCGCTGCGGCTCGAATTATGAGCAGCCGTGCTCGGCGAGAGCAGAAATTGGACAGTAGCTTTTTTTCTCTCAGAGTGATTTAATTCCTGTTTCTCTTGCCTATACTTTTCCCTGAGATTTAATGTAATTCGCCCCCAAGTTGTTTGTTTTGCTTTGTCTGTTTGTTTCCTTTTGAATAAGCGGTCATGCCCATTGGATCAATAGGGGTTTGTCAGTATTGTCTCAGCAATACCTTATCAGACTTAACAGTGGAGCAGTCAGCCAATCATAAAAAGAGGTCACCAGGATTGGGGAAGGCGTGTGGAACCCGTGCAAAATGTGAAACATTTATTATCTGAAAAGCCTACAGTGCTCACAGGCTGCATTACCAAAGCCCTTTAAGTAACTAAACAGAGTTCATACCAGTGAGTCTGATGTGTCAAAGTGGCCTTGTGAGGAGCCAGTCACATTGTAGAAACGCTGCTGGCTTCCAATCAGCTCTGTCGAGGCTCTGTGACATTGCACAGGGTGGTTTGACCTGCCGGTCGTCAGCAGTGCCACTCTGGTGAGAGTCATTTTGTAGATATATTAGCCTTAGAGGGCCTGTGGGGTTTGGTGCTCACTGAAGATAAGAGGACCACGGAGACTTCCCCTGACCATCTCATGGCACTGGCCTCCTCCCCAAGGAGCCGCGACAGCCTTTCTGATTTCATGTCCTGCTCACTGACCTTGGGTGCTGTTGGACTTTAATGGGCCGAGCCATATTTAGATCTTATATAACTCAATGTAGCTCATGCGAAAGGCATGAACGCTGTATGTCTTGTTGTCTCCTTTAGGAGAATTTCTTCCTCTCTCCCCTTTTTTTTATTCCTGGTTGATTTGGTGCCCTCAGTCCTTGGCTGGGTGTGCCTTATCTGCTCCGTGCAGACCCTCATTTGCAAGCAAGCATTGTGGAAAGAAAAAAAAAAAAAAAGAAAGTAAATAGAGGAATATGTGAAGTCGAATAAATAAATAAATAAATAAGGCAGACACATCTTGTCCTGTCTCAGAAGGAAATTGGAAGGATTAGTTCCAAACCAGCAACAATGAAAAGACAGGGGCGTGAGCCCAGTGTGCAGCCTGGGTAAACAAGAACAGGGTGAGAGACCAAGCCCTCCAGCACCAACTGTGTTTCCCTCCTGCATCTTTCTTCTCTCTCTCTCCCTCTCTCTGTGCTCATTACCCATTCCATCCATCCAATCAAGATGACAATGAAAAGACAAGTATAATTCACCAACCTTTGAACTCCCCTTTTTGAACCACCTTGTATAATGTAGGAAGCCCAGGAGGCCAAGGAGGGAAATAATTGATTGTGTTAGAAACTTGAAAGAGTTGACTTGAGGGGTTGAGCATTAAACAAGCATGCATAAATGTTCTGCCCTCCTCGTCAATGATAGATCAATGACCGTGTTCTGTGTGTCTCCTGTTGTGCAGCTATGGCAGAGTCTATGCAACAGCAGACCCCTACCACCACACGATTGGCCCTGCCGCCACATACAGTGTGGGAACTATGGTAAGTGTATGAGGCCGCCGCCCGTTTCTGTCTGCACCGTTTGAAACATCACGAGCTAGCGCACACACACACACACACACGACTCACACTCCAAAATAAAGGCCAGAGGCTGCGGCGGTCCCTGGTTTTTATTTGTGTATTTATTCATCAATTGATTTAGTTTTGTCATGCTATCTGGCACACCCTAGTGGAGCTGAGCAGTACTGTAAAACCCCGGCATGTGGAAATTGGCTCAGACATTTAGTGCAACAAACGTATGTTATGCCACGCAAGCTCACCTCATGCAATATTAATTTGACAAGAGTTCCTCCTGAAATGAGAATGAGTGATTACTGCAGTGTGTTTTTTTTTTAAACACAAACTTTGCATCTTACATAACAACTACATTTCCAAGCTTTCTGTTCCTTCTACATCCCTCCACTCGCTACAGAGTGAGTTGGATCATTTTTTTTATTTTTTCCATTCAGCCAAACCAAACTTGAAGGGATGAAGTTGGATTGTTAATGTCTGTTTTTAGCTAGCTTTTGCAGCTACTGTAACATCAAAGATGAAAAGTGACGATAAATAAAAGAGCATCTTTTTTTGAAACGGAGAGAGTTTCTCTTTGGTTTTGTTTCTTGATGATGAGGGGATGGGACCGGGCTCACAGACCAAACCTAGAGATTAAGGACCATCAAACGCATGCAGCAGTGTGCCGTGGGACATAAAACAAAGAGCAAGACGGGGAAAGGGAGTTGTCTCGCCCTCCCCTCCTGCCCACAAGCTTGATCGGAGGCGTGCCCTCTGCCTGAGAAATGACTCAAATTTACCATTCCGGCATGCATGCGATTTTTCAACCACATAAAAAAAAGCGTACAGTTCCCCGGTGCAGCTGCTAGCTAAAAGCTTTCATTAATTAAGACATTTCTTTTTCCTCTTCATTTACTTAATTAAAAAATGTGCTTGAATGTTTTTTATTCTTTATTCTTTTTCCTCCAAATTTCCTTCCATTTCTCTGACACTTTGTTCGTCCTCTCGATGAAAGTAGAAGCCAGGATTTGGCCCCTAAAAATATCAGCACTAATGTTGTGTGTGTTAGGAGCTCAGGGAGCTAATGCAGACTTGAGAGGGTGTATGTGTGTGTGTGTGTGTGTGTGTGTGTGTGTGTGTGTGTGTGTTCGTGTGGTGTTGAACAAATGGCGAGGTTACTTGGCTGTGCTGAGGCCAACAACTCCTCAGCTAAAGAGAAAAGACCAGTTTGGTTCCTGATTCTTTAATCATTATTGCATGTAAAAGCTATACAATAATTAGCTCCTCTGAGGTTGGAAATTCTCTTACAGATGCAGACAGAAGCATCTCATACGGATGAAAGTTTTGTACATGGAAGAGGGCTCCCCGAAATTAGGCAAAATTAGCCTTTGAAGACATTCAGTAGCCTTTGGAGTTGGTCGGAATCCCTAATTGCAGCAGAGCCACCGAAAGATGAGAGGAGGGACCTTGTGTGTGTGTGTGTGTGTGTGTGTGCGCGCATGTGCAGGTGTGCATGCATAGGCCCCTTGCATGCTTTATGTGTGTGTCTGCCCTAGATATCTTGAGCATGGTGCTAAATCTAAGGGCTAATATCCTGTGGTGGTTTTGCCAGAAAGGTGCAGACACCTCCGCTAGACTTGAAAAGGAGCTGTGATTAAACCGCTCTGAACTTATTCTGCTTCGGTTGAATCTCTGACATTGTTACAGCCTAACAAAGCACTGGTTTTCCTCAAGTAAAAAGCACAAATCTTTTGAATTTACTGCCTAATGTAATTAGTTAAAGAAAATATGTAAGTGCAGGCCCAGTGTTTCTAGAATTTTCTTTCAAGATAGTGTTCTTTTTTGCTATGCTGCTCTATAAAATCTATTTCTGCACCAATTAAGCTCCAACTCCACCAATCCACCTCAACTCCTGATGACCCTGTTTCTAACACACACTCCAATTATTGGCTTAAATATATCAAACCATCAATCCGCTTCATGATCGTTCCTATATGGAAACCGCTATAAATGACCTGCATGGAAAAAGGAAGGAAATTTGTGGAGAAAGAGAAACCGACTAAAGCTGTCACCTGAATACTGATTGGTACTTTTTCATCTTTGATGTTGCAGGCTAGCCTATACAGAGGAGGGTACAGTCGCTTCACTCCCTACTAAAAGAAAGAAAAAAAGCGAGAAAAGACAGAGACATTACCCCAACAAACAAACAAAAAAAAAACTATCTAAAAAAAAAAAGACAAACTCAAAACAAGCGAACCCCTGGTCCTTGGTGGAGAGCTAAATCAAACTAAAAGCTTCCAGGTCCCAATGCTGAGCCCCTCCCCTGACACCCTCCCAAGCCGATATTTCTACAACAACCTATTTGATGTCATCATTGGTCTGCTCTTGTTTTGTATTCATTTTGTGCTTTTGGTTTTCTTTTGGAAAGTTTTATGCACATGTGCATTATCTTGATTGCTGAATATGGGTGCTGTGTCACCATAACCAATGTGAGCCTACTGCAGCACGCATGATGCATGCTCAGAGGTGTGTGTATGCAGCCGCCGTCGTCTGACTAAGAATATACTGGGGCATTTTTAGGATCTATACATGACAAACAGGAAACGTACCAGGTCTGCTCACGTTGACACCGATCACTAATCCATCTTCCATTTAACATGCAGAAATAAAGAGTGAGTCCACACGCTGACTAACATGCCTTGGTAATTCTTAGCTCAAAGACGGCACTGCTCTGATTGCTTTTGTTTTTCTTTAAAAGTTGGAGTGTCCTACTGTTGTGCACAAGCTGTACTATGTGGTATGACAGCATGCAGAGTAAAGGGTCATTAAGGTCAGATTTACTCACAATGCTCATACTCCAGCCCGGTCTCCTGCAAATCACTGTGCGTTTATATGCAACTATTCTGCGTTGGCAGTTATGTTTTAGGGGGAAATGTAATGCTGGCTGGGTTACGTTCAGGGACAAAGTCGTGTAGCGTTTCATGTGAGTACATCCATCTTGTCTCATGCTGGGGCTGGGTTTAAAAAAACAATTTTCCAATTCAAATCGATCTTCATTTGAATGATCCGATATCGATTCATAAAATCCTGAGATCAGTCTTTTGTTCGAGATCTGGCCACGTGAGAGACTAGTGAACCTCAGCTGAATCAAACATGGCGGGAGCTAAAGTCGGACGTCTGGTTGCATTTCGGATTTAAAAACTATGAAGACAGAGAAGAGCTGGACAAAAGCAAAGCCATGTGTAAGATGTGAAATATTGAAGAAATAGCACAAATCTCCGAAACCATTTAACGAGACATCGCCCAGATACGCAATCTGCAAAAACCTTCCGATCCAAAACAAACCCCACTGGAGAAGGCGTTTGAGTTACCATCCAATTCTCAGCGTGCCCAAAAAATAACTGAGGCGGTCGCAACTTTCATATGCTTAATGTAAACTTAATATTTTTAATAATGCACCAGGTTCCTTGTACAAGTTAAAGCATTAGTACTCTGAGAATCTATTTCATATCCATGCAAAATTGGTACTGTAACTGAAATATCCCTGATTGAATCGAATTGATTCGGGAAATCAGTAGCTTTGAGTAGTTGGCAGTGATATTTTTTATTCTTCACAGGACTAAATCAAATGAACACAGACCAAATGAACCATGTGCTCTCAGCTGGAGAGTACTCGTCTTTCATTAGACGCTGCTTTGTAAACGGCCACGTCTTTTAAACTCCCCTCCCCCAGTTTGTACCACAGGCTTTCTGGAAATTTGTAGACAGACATTATTTTTTCAGACTTTATAAGGCTCCTCCAGAACCACAGTAGACAATATACAAGTTTTCATAGGCTCAATAGCTCTCCTAATAAAGTTCATGTCTAAAGTTGGTGGAGTGCCCTTTTAAGTCCCAGAATATTGTAGAAATAATCTATTTAAAACAGTTGGCACTGAATGTTTTGCAGTGTGCAATGTTGACCTTACATAAAAAGTTTAGTTTTTGTGTTAGTAGCTGTGTGTCGGCTCAGTTCTATGGTACGTTGTGTAGCTATATTTAGATATTGTTGTATTGGAATGCATTATATTGGAGGGCGTTTGACATAAATATGCAGGAGCAGAATTGGTTAGACACACCTAACAATATAATGTAGTCCTATGAAACATCATCAGTAACAGTCAAACAAAAGTTACTGGTTCCAGCTTTTCCCTGTTTTATAGTACTGTAAGTTGAATGTCTTTGGTCTTTGGCTCTGGGAACTCCTCATGGCCATTCTGAAACAATCTATCAATCACATTTCACAGACTAAACGGGTAATCAGTTAATCGAAAGAAATTGCATTTGAGGGTTTCCTGTTTGTCTGCAGTGTACGTTTCCCCTAAATGTAATCGCTACAAAATCAAAATAGTTGCATATAAGCTTAATTTGCAGAAGACACGGTTGCATATCCTCACTATACACCATGGCAGATAAAGTGCACTCAAGGTGCACTGTAACACCGAACATTTTCCACCGAACATCGACTCTCTCACACACACACACACACACACACACAGAGTAAAGACACAGCACTGAGGTGGGTGAACCTGACTGTTCTGCTACGGGTCCCTGGTGTCTTTTTTTAAGCATTGCACAAAATGTTTTACCTCAGGATAAGCTAACTGAAACTCACAAACTAGAATACAGTGCTGTTCACTTCTCAGCAGGCAGGATAGTTTCATTTGTAACACAACCAGCAGGTTTGTCCTCTTTGCAACGCGGCTTTCTAGAAGAGCCGACTCTTGATTTATTTTGTTTAAGCAGAGACCCTAAGAGAGGATGACGAAATAAGACTCTACTGTTGTTCTTTATTAAAGCTACTGTAAAATATTTATGTAGACATATACTGTATAAAACATTTTCAACTGTATACACACACAAGTACAGTAAGTGTAGAGTGCAGCAGTGTTCGCCTCTTAGTCGACATACAGTGGTTGCATTGGCTTCTATTACAACTTTGTGCTACGTGAGGTGGATTGAAAAGAAAATCTCTGTAGCTACTGCTAGCTGTCAGGATTTCAGTGCAGCTATGGAAATACAACTGAAAGCTATTGCCAATAATATTTCATTTATATGTACTCACAAAAAAGTGTTTGTGGTCTCAAAAGAAAAAAAATCTATTGTTGCACTTTGTTTTGTTTTTTTTAATTTTTTCAATACTTTCCGAGATGTAACATATTTATAAAAGTATCATATACAGCTAGTTATGTTTAGTCAAGATGTTAATGATATAGAGTAATGTTGTATATCAAAAAAAGAAAATTAACCCATTATCTCATGAGTCAAAGAAAATCTTTATGTAGGTAAACAAACATCGTTCTTCCTTTTATATGCTAGTGCGTACGCACCGATTGGGGTTTTTATATGAGGCCAAACAAACTTTGAATATTATTTTTACCATTTTCAAACAGGAGAAGTGGTTTGTGCATTTGTAGGAGTTTCTCGTATAAACTCTGCAGCAGAGTACACGCGGGGTTGTTCAGTTAGTGACCACTATTGGTAAGCTAGACTGGAATGAAATAGATTTTTTTTGTTTTCTGATCTGAATGTGTTTGCCTAT
>LKNJ01000078.1:8623-104434 GCA_002120245.1 Maccullochella peelii | reverse complement strand
TAGAATGTGTGTGTGTGCGCGCGTGTGTGTGTGTGTGTGTGAGGGAGGAGACAGAGGAAGAGGAAGTGAATGCAGTTTGCTAACATACTGTAGTTTGCAGTAAGCTAACAGTTTTACGTGGCTTCACTCCAAGTCCCTGTAATAACATCACAATAGCTCAACGCTGACCTCAAATATATCAGTGGCAAGAAAAAACTTTAATCAGCTTTTTATCGTCTCACGTAATGAAGGACTACATTGGCTTTTTGGGAAATTTGGTCTCCTTAACTAGTATCTGAGCGGAGCAGGTGCACATGCTTTCACATACAATGCGTGAAGTAATAGTATGTGATGGGTTAGTGTTACACTGAGAGCGAGAGAATGTCAGACTATCAGCCTTGTTGTCAATAGGTTTGACACATGTTGCTCTGATTGGTCAGATTTGGTCTTCCCTGGAGTCTTGAGCACAAGTAGCTAAATATGTTGCGCAGATATTTTACATAAATGATTAAAATTGAGATCTTGGTCTCGTAAATCGATTCCAACTTTAGATTGCCAATAGTTTGGCCAGTAGCCTTTATTCGTTTTGATCAGTATTTGTCACCTTCTCATTAATCTCTTAGTTAATGTTAATGTGAAGTTTGTTCTCAGAAATAACAGACATCTGCAGTTTCATTGTGCTTCCTGATGTTAAAAGACCTGTTGGTCCACTGCTCAGTGTAAATGGGGACATTAACAAAAAAGAAAATGGAGAATATCTCGCCATGAGTGTCCGTCACGTGACCGACTCATGCCTTTTACTTTTTCCGACATCACTATGACACTTTTCCTACTGTCATGTTATTACAGGGACATGTTTGAGTGCTGCTCTTATCAGTCTGCACGGGTTTGTCTACAGTTTACAGAAAAAGTAAAAATTAGCGTTGTTTAACTGTTTCAGTGTCAGCTTATCAAGGCTTAAATGTTCAAGAGATAACATGTAAATAACTCTGGTAGTCAGTATTGTAGAGGTCTGAGCCGTTTAATTATGCTTACAGTAAGTCAAAAGTAATTTAAATGTGAATTTATAAAACGAGCACTTTGATATTTTTGGTTTTAGTTTGGTTCTGTTGTATTCCATAACCAGCTTAATATGCAACCAGACCTCTATTTGATCCAAACATTTGTTCTTATTAATAGTAGTATTGAGATACATTTACATATCCGCAGAAAATACTCTTTATCCATCATTTATATTTAATACAAGTATTCACTAAGCCCTGATAAGCTGGCAGGTGCATTTATTAATCCACCTAAAAGATTTGTACAAACGAGAACCAAGCAAAAAAGTTACAGTACTTGTAAATACATTTAAATGTATATACACACACACTATATCGCAATTCTCTGAGTAACTGTTTTATATGTATTCCTATATGAAGTGGGGTTATCTGTGTATTTTCAATTCAGCTGAACTTGTTCTTGAACTGTATGTCATTTCTATAATGAGAATATATTGTCTGAAAGGTGTAAAGTAATTTTCTTTTGGATTCATTTCATAGGTGAAAGTATACTATTATGACTTTTCTTTATTCATGAATTATTTTTGTTGTCAATATGTGACATATAAGTAATCTGATTGTTTTGAGTGTCAGAATAAAGCAGTTATAAGAACATTATGTCTGCCTTTACACATCGATGTTGTTGTTGCTGTTGTTTTTTTGTTTTTTTAATGGTTTATTTGTTTCTTAAACGCATTTAGTCACTTCCCCCTTGTAGTGTCTGGCCGTCCAGATAGTTTTAAACAGGCACTATTTCCATGGTGGCCAAGAGAGCTCAACGCAATGCAACTTAAGAAAACGTGAGCAAATTAAGAAAACATCTTTTCCACTTTGACAACTCATACCACGAAAAAGCACTGCATTAAGAAATATTCACCAATTTGACGACACGTGCGCAAAGAAATGAGCTGCAAAATACAAAAGGAAATACAAAAGCGCTGCAAGTCGTACAGAAGAAAACGGAAATTTCCAGAGGAGACTGAAAACATGTCTCGTCAATTACTAGCGAGTTCATTCGTTTCACTCTCACAGTCTCCCAGAAATATTTGTCGTCTCGTAACTCCGTTCCATTGGTCTGTACAGTGTTTTTGTATTTGCCACACTTTTCGTTGTGCCTTGTATGAGTTGTCAAATTGTTTCTTTATGCGCTTTTATTGTATTTATTTGCAGAATAGAAGTCTAAATCGCAGCCTGCATCTCCAGTTTTTTTCAGCAGTTGGAATAGGTCTGGTGTTGAACAACCAGAGCATGGGGACAACACTTTACTACATGGCTAGGAAGTTAGCCAGCTGCATCCATTAAAAATAATGAAACAACAATGGACCATGAACAAAATGGTGATAAGCGCGGATGAGATTAACGCAACTATGCATGCCCCCTGTATTGGGGGTGGCAGCAGAAATCTCAGAAACACATTTCTCAAAAAAACCAAACCCAAAGCTATCTGCATGGCTTGATATTAATAGGCAAAGTAGACAAATGCATCTCTGTGGAATCTGGGTGAACCGATCCTTTAATGGGCTCAAGTTTTAATTGCTAAAGATAGACTTGTTTGAACAAAGTACGACTGAAAGAAGCGCAGGCTCTAATACCTGATCTGACCCTCCCCTGAATCCTTCACATCCGTGGGTGATTAATATATTTGCCTCCGCAGCCCCTGTCAGTTCTAGGCTGCATGTCAGTGAGGACTATATGTAGCTCTAGCTATTGTGCTCCCTCCCTGCTGTGCTATAAGACTGCGTGTGGATATTTTTGTATGGTGGGTCCCTAGCGAGCGCTCAGTGAATCTGAGGTATAGGATAGATAGGGGGAGGTGGTGAGGCTCAGGCCAGTTCCTCCATGTACAGAGATACAAGGGGAGGCAGGGAGGACGCTGATTGAACACGCCATTTGTTTGACTGTTTGTCCCTCTGGATTGGAAGTTGAGGTTGGGGGGGGGGCTAACGCACTACAAAGGCGTTTTCAAATTAAAGCCTCATCGTCTTTCCTTTCTTTCTTTCTTTCTTTTGTCAGAAGCTCCACGGAGCTGCCGAAGATCACTCCGAATTAGCGAGCATCTGTCATGACGAGGGTCCTGGGATGCTCGCCTTGCCTGCCCCCAACACCCACACAACCCCACCCTCCCTTCTCTGCTTCCATCCAGCCCCATTACACTGAGACTTCTCACTTTGCACTGCCAACCAGCCGATCTCCACTTGTATGATTACAGCGCACTCTGATCTTTATTCAGGGGAGAGCAGTAGATTTGGCAGGCGTGAGGCCTCTGCTCCTGCTTCTTTTATGCCACATTACAAGAACGGGATGAAAAGTGAATGAAGCTGTTGTCTCTCTGCTCTCAAACTTTTTGCAGTTGAGTTTTAAGCGTTGTTTCCTTTTGGCTGTTTTGACTCTGTCGGTGTGTCTTAACCTTACATTGTGCACTTTTCCTCCTTGTAACCGTGTGCATTACATAGATGGAAAAAATGTTGGGGCGGGGGGATTTTGAAGAAAGTGTGTGTTGTTTATTCCATACATTATATCATATGTTTATTCGGGTTTTTTTCAAAGAACTATTTTCTAGCCTATACTTTCTGTGACAAGATCCTCCCTCCAAAAAAAACTTGTTCAGAAAGGAGTAAACTCGCACTGAGCTGCTCCACACTGACTTTTCATAGCACCGCTCATTATGCATGCCTATCAGAAACATAACCTGCTGCATATTTACCAGTCTCCCCACTTTTCTCCCCTGTTTCCAGTAAATACAAAAGGAAGAGCTGTACTCAGTATTGATGGACATCACAGATGAAAACAACGAAGAGAGGAGAACTAGCTTTAAGAAAATAACACAAGAAGAAGAAGACGAGAAGGAGTCCCTCTACTGAGGCTGGCGAGGGAAGACGGGAGGCGTACAAAGTGGCGCCGCGGCAGCGGTGTCAAACCAGCCACAGACTTGACAGACGGAGTGAGCCAGTTTCCACCAGGGACCACCTTTTTGCCGGGTAGAAAAAGACAGAGAGAGAATGAAAAGTGTCCCGTTATTATAAAACATTTTATTTTTCTATACTTTTGTGATTTACAATGGTAAAAAGTGTGTATAAAGCAGTATATATGTACAAATCTGTTTTTATGTTTTTTGGTAAGGCAGATGAACAGTTGGCCCTTGATGCTGATTCTGTGGTATGCAGGAAGGAGGAGGGAGGAGCCCCCCCTCCTCTCTCTATGGCACACTGCTCTGTCGCCGAGGTCGTGTAAACAAAAACATAAACAGAAAGGTGGCAGGGAGAGCTCGGCATCCAGGCAGAAGCACTTTCTACGCTGTACTTCCTGTGGGTGGAGTCAAAGGTCAGCCTCCTGGTCTCACTGCTCCGCCTTCTTCCTTCCAACCTCCCCGACCTCCTTCCTTACTTCCTTCCTTTTCGAGCCGGTGATGTCGCTCCTTCCTCCTTGTTGCGGTGTCACTGACCGGCAGCGCCTACTGTTAGCAGCGTCCCCCGTGGATACTGTCGTGATGTCACTTTCTCCTGGCAGCACCATTGGGCATCCCCGCCCTCCCCAATGGGCAGCGTCACTGGTTTACAGCGTTGGGGAGTGGGGGGGTGAGCCACGGCGGGACGGTGAGACGGTATCAAGCCGAACCTCCCCGGTCTGCCCCTCACCACGCCCCAGCAGAGGTGAATGACTGAGGACTAGTTAGGGAAAATGGCGCAGAAGTCGCCGACTTTACTCACCTGCCAGACTCCGAGCCCAAGCCTTTGTGTCACTCTGCACCGACAGGCAAACTATCAGACCAACGCGATAATAAGGTGCGTACAACTACCAAGGATGCACGTTTCCACCTGACGAGAATAACTCATCAACGTCCATGTAACAAATTGAATTATAATCGAATAATCCCATTGTACTACATCAGCAGGTGCATAACCAAAACACAAGCCTGAGGCATATAGACTATGTCGCTAGATAAAACATTATAGAAATACAGTAGTGCCCATCCAACGGTAACAAGGAACGAGGGCTAAAATATGTCAATTTTCTTTTTTGTCAATGTATTCTGAGAATATTTATTTGTGTGTTTTTTTGTTTTTGCAGCACTGAAAACTTTTAAAGAGGAAAAAAAAGTTTTTATTTGGTGGAAGCGAAACTTTAATTCTTTATATCAGGAGAGTCACTGTAAACGTGTTTAAACAAGAATGTTGGTTCAGTTCTTTGAATGTACATTAATGTCTAGGGTGTCCAATAAGTATGTATTCTTTTTCTGTATATAAATATATATACATATCTATTATATGGGCTGTGGTGATGTCAGGGAGTAGAGGGGGTGGGCAGGAAAGCCTCTGGCCCCCGAACATAGATATCAGACCCCCCTCCAACTAAATATGTCCCTGATATTTACTGTAACATGTGATCATGTGTTATATGATTGAAAGTGTGATGGTGATAGTGTGAACTGATCTCCCCGAAACCCCCCTTTACCACACACACACACCCACACACACCACACACACCCTGTGCAGATACTCATACATTGACCACACATGCAGAACTACACACAGTACTACATTTCTGCCCCATCAAATGCAAAATATCACATCCTACTTTTACCCGACAGACACTTTGGCCCTTCATTGGGAGCTGGGAAAACTTGCTAATTAGTGCAAGGTGTTGTGGGTGTCAGATAAAAAGTTTATGAATATTGATTTTTCTTTTCTTACTTGAACCAAAGTATGATTTGAACACACAGTCTCAGTGCTCTTTGATCAGGAGACAGCAAGACGCTGTGATGACTGCGGAGCCCGGATGCGTATTGACGTGACCCAGATTTCATTTGCTCATCACTGCTGAGGAAAAGCTCGCTGTTCCGCTAATATAACGAGCCCTGCTGATGAAGCCCAGCTCGCAGCTTCCTGCAGCAGCCTCGGTTTATGAACTGCTGTTCTCATGCTGACCCTGGTGGGCAGGCAGTTTTGTTGCATATTGAAAATAACCTGCTGGCCCTGAAAAGAAACTTTTTTATCAGAGGCGAGCAGGTTCGGGTGAAGCACAACTTTGTTTGAGAGTTCAGGGTACACTACTTAGTAGTGGTTTTGTGAGAATTGTTTCAAGAGGGTAACACTCGGTTAAGCTCCTGGCTTCCTGTACAAAACTACAGTGTGTACTGTCAATATCCTGTACAGTAAATCTCACCTCACACTTCTTGATTAACTTCATCTTATTTCAGGTTTAAAAAAAAACTTGTTCTGAATCAGGGCTCCTACCCACGCGACCTCTGTTCATCTGTAGACAGCTTCTCATATATTACAAAGAGTATCTATATCATGGCAACTAACTGTTGTGAAGTCTAATTGGGGTAAAGTCGGTCATTTGTTCTCCCATGCAGCGATCATATGCAGGCTTAGCATTTTTATACCTGTAGGTTTGTTTCTGAGAGTCATGTGATTCATCTGGCCTACTTATAGCGCTACAGACTTGTGGTGGGTCAGAAACGACGCGGGAGCAGGTTGGAGTTTTACTTTGACAGGAACTTCCTGGGAGGCAGGGCTGCTCTGGAGGCAAAAATCAGCTTCATGGTCGAGTTAACGGCCAGAGAGAAAGCACCACAGTTTTCAGTTTTTGGCTTACTAGCATTAAGGTTTTGGTCGACTGAATGATCTATGCACTTTGCAACAACACAAATATGATGTCACATGTGATAGGAATATTTCTGGAAGAACCACTGTTATCTACTTATTCTAGTTAGCTAGTAGTTCATAAAATCTTAGGCAATAAGGCCGTCGTTATTTTAGATTTTTCTTATTGTCAACAAATCCCACAAAAAGACCAAAACCAACAATGTGTTAGTCTGCCTCTTAATACTTTCTGACTTCCTGTCGCAGCTCCAAGCCCATTGGTTCCCTTGAAGATGGAAATCTTTAAAAAGTGGCTTACAAATATATAGTTTTTTTTTTTTTTAACGGGTTGGTAATTTCCTAAAACAGCTGGCCACTGCAGTTTTTAACAAACGTTACTCAAACTGAAGTAAATAGTGCATTTGTTGGGGACTATTTTGAGCGGCGGATGAATCCACATTCACAGAGGAAGAAGATCAGGCTGTGATACACACACAGTACTTGGTAGTGGTATAAATTCGTTGTTGGTTTTGGTCTTTTCATTGGATTTGAGCTGCATCTCTGCTTATTTTGTCCTTTGTCACAACACTGTTTTGCTAAATGCTATGATAGGAAACTGTTATGGTTCAACACTTGATTGTATTTTATGTCAGAGGTCAGTATGTAGCATTTCTATAGACTGCATGTCAGATATTAGGCTGCCACTGTTTTAGTTTGTGCAAATTATAAAGGTTTAAAATGACAAATTACTGTTAATTCTGATGCACATACAATAGCAACATTTGCAGTGCAATGTATCCACACAAGTCTCATTATTTCTCATTATTATTATTGGTAGTAGTAGTAGTTTTAAGTGTAAAGGTAGCTTGAAGCTCATTTTCACCTGTAGTTCTTAGCAGTTCGCCATTAAAACAATGATGTACAACACTGAGTAACAATGAATAGTCAAAGCGCCAAAGTCCCACCGTACTTCCACGTTAGCTCCTAACACACTTATTTTGTTAGCATTCAACAACTGCAGCTGTGGCTGCATAGAGACAAAATAATATGATAAGAGATTATAGAATTCATGACAATGTGCAACCTGTTTCACATCGCACATCATGTTTTGATCAATTGTCAGTATAAAACGTATTTATTAGTGGAATATTAACTTATATAATCTGGCTTAGTCTGGCTGGTCTTCCATGTTAGTAGCCGTACTAGCGTCAGTGGTCAGGTATGGATTAAAAAAAAGTGTTTTCATATTTTTTTTCCAGGTAGTTTTAACTCGCGCAGAACTGTGGTTGTTGGTCTCTGCTCGTTGACACACGGTTTTAACTCCAGCGCTGAGTTTATTTTTGCGTCCAGAGAAGCTCTGCCTTCACTAACATGTTTGCGTATTATATGTAAAACTCCAGCCGGCACCCCAGCAGCTGGATGGAGCAGGGGGGGCGGGGTTAAAGCGACCCTCCCTACCTTCCTTCAGATGCCCTCAGTATATTGAACTGGTCCCGATCTTCCTGAGCACAACTGCTTGAGCTGTGACACAAGCAGGATGTCCCCCTCTGAGAGTCCCCCGCCTCCCCCCTGACCCCGACATACCCGCCCCCCATACGACACCCTCCTCCCACCATCCCAACCCCTCCACCCCTCCCCCCTAGCCTTCTAGTATGTGAGTCGACTGGCCCCTTTTGTATTCCTGGTGTTCTGTACATAATAACCCTCCCCCCTCCTTGCCCCTCCCGTCCTCCCCCAGCCGTCCTTTCAGGGGGAAAAAGAAAAAAAGAAAAAAAACTACATCCTCTGACTCCCCGAAATCTTGTATTTTGTTCTAATAATGACAAAATTTATTTATAAGGATTTTTTTAAAATCTATCTCTTTCTCCTTTTTGTAAATGTTCCAGTTAAATAAAGTTTAAAAATGTTAAAAAATTAAATGGATATATTGAAAGGTTAAAAAAAATGTCTCTAGAAGTCCCAGCCCCCTCCTCTGGCTCTGTACTCTGAACTTTGTGTTTTTGTTTTTTCTCTTTCTGTATGCTTCTCTTTACGTGCTTCAGATGAAGAGTTCTATTTATTATGACATTAACGTTATTATAATTATGACTAATTATTAATATTATCATCATCCTCATCATCCTCATTATTATCATTAATAAACTTGTCTACTTCAGCCTCCGTGTCTCAGCGCTGTTTTGTGGTGAGTGATGAGTTGCTGCTTGCTCGGGGCGGACTGGGACTCGTGGTAAGACTACAAATCCCACGACACAACATCACTGCAACACCACATGAGATGAGCCAGGTGGAACAGGGAGGGGTGACGCTCCCAGACCCATTTGTCTTATGCCAAAGCCCCTCCGGGTTTACAAGATGGAGAGCACCTGTCTGTCGCAGAGGCCGCCATTTACCTAACCGCAGCAAAGACAAACTCTGAGACTGAAGCTGGCGAGAGGAAAAATATAGACGCGCGCCTTCAGGGGGAAGGAGGAGAGGCAAAAGAACACAAATGTAAATACTTCAAAAGATCAGTGCCTCTCCATCATTGTTGACTTTGTTTAATCCTTTGAGCCTCTACAAACAATGGGAGATGGGATTTTGTTTTTGTCACAGGCCAAAAAAAAGAAAAATTGACGATCCAGAAAACACTGTTGTTATTTGTGTCACTGCCGCGCCACATCAAAATGAGCCCGACCGGTCTGTGCAATAGGTGAATGTGCTATGCATCCTGTTTACATTGTGGAGTGTTTTTTAGCCTGAGGCCTCAACTGAAACCCATTTAAATGACGTTTAGTTCTTTCTTTCATCATCTAGACCAGTGATTCCCAAACAGGGGTACTTCTGCAGTTACCAAGGGGGATGTGGAAAATTGCGAAGATCAGCTAATTTGAAAAAGTCACGCCTCAGTTTCCCACCAACCTGAGTCAGCTCAGGTTGGTGGCCGCAGAAAGACTAGTTGGAAAAAATACAACAAAAAGCTCAAAGTAAAGATGCTGTAAATGGTTGAAACAACCAGTTTCTGTCACTCCAAATGGCAGCAGTACAATGCAAACTTGGCCAAAACTACTAAAGAATACCATGAAGCCACCCGTTCTATCAAAGGACTATGATAAAGAGGTACTTAGGCTCATCTGACAGGGCTGTGGGGGAACGTCGGGAACCACTGATTAAACTGTGTACTGGAAATGGGAAACTAAACCGCCACTGCTGTGAAAGTAAATACTTTTAAATACTTGACTTTTCTGCCAACTGAGAATAAACATGGAACTTTGCATGGGTTCTACATTTTCCTCCATCCGTCTTCATTAAGCTCCTCTGACAGTCCAGGCTTTAACATGTGAGATCTGTTGTAAACCACCACAAGAAATCACCTTGTTCAAGCTTGGTACAACAGCGATCATACGACGTGTCCCAATTCTATACTGCATACTAATAATATAAAATAACAGTATGTACAGTACTGTAAACTAACGCCCCAGTTTGTCTCAATAGTTCCAGAGTCGAAGGAGAACAGAACTCAACTTTGACTGCATCTCAAGAACAGTGAACATGTTAAAACAGAGTTAGAAGTTGTTCTGTATTTACTTTGGCATGACACTGACATTTAACGGAGGAAATGAACGGATGCGAAGGAAACATGAAACTAGGAGATAGAAAACTCCAGAACGTCTGTGTGTTTGATGGAGTTTATTCTGTTTTAGTATTGAAGCGCATTGAAACAGTTAGCTAAGAGAGATTTGCTCACTCTCATTCACACATGCTCTCTCTACAGATCTATACTATAGCTTTATTTCCAACAAAAATCTTATTCCATTTATCTGTTTTATTATTGTCTTTTTTATCCATTTTATCTAGTTTTTAGTCTAGATTTACCTCTATTTCCTTAAGTTGTCTTTATTATTGTTTTTATTATTATAGCTTTTTAAGTTCAGTTTTTTTTGTGTGCATTGGTCTCAAATTCTTAAATTGTTTTTTGGTTGCTGTTGTTTTTATGTTCTACACTTGTTCTGTCTTATTCTCGTATCATCTGTGAAGCACTTTGAACTGCACTTACAGAGTTTTTGCTGACTGTGTGAAGGAATACAGAAGCTGCAGCAGCCGCAAGGTTTGTGTTTGACCAGTGAGTATTCTCTACAAATGGATATCTGCAGTTGAATGCAGAATCTGGCAAAGGACAAGATTTTGGTGTCGGAAGCGTTCTGGTTTCCGTTTGTAGTCCGAGTAGTATTGACCAATCATGTTTGAGCTGGCTTTGATTGCATGCAGGTAAACAGTCCGTGTGGAGAGCAAAAGAGGAGCAAACTTATTGGCTATCGTCTGACGACAATTGAGCTTTTTATCAATCTGGGAACCATTCTATCCTTTATCCGGATATCTGCTGGCTACACCAGAAGCCCTGAAGCCGTAATTCATCGTCAGACGATAGCCGATGGGTTCAGAGATTGACCAGTGAGCAACTTTCAGCGCTGCAGACTCCAGGTTCTATACTTAATTTAGTCCCTGGTTCCTCCAGTTGAAACACAGGTAATGTTCCTGAGTTCTTAATAGTTCCTGGGGTCCTAGAAAAGTTCCCCTGGTGAGTGAATTATAACCGTCATACTACTGGTGTGTTTTTCCAAAGATTTGAATGTTTTTGTGCTTTCCAAGAGCTGCAATGTGATGTCTTTTTTCTTTCAGCAGTGAGCACCATTTCCTTTGTGCATTGCATCATGGGACAGTAGTTTCCCACACTCAAGCTAAAGCTGCTTGATTTTGGAGTTTGACTGTTTTGACTTAATTTGGTCACTCTTTGGGCTCTACACTCTACATAATCTTTTTAGCACTAGTATTGAACTGGGACACAGAGATGCTGTTGGTTGTTAGCGGCTATACGTATCAGTTATTATTCTTTCAGTGAAGAGACAGAAGTGAACCTAGATTGGCTTGTTTGTGTCTGAAGGAGTGATCAAGTTTATTTGTTTCGACCAAAATCTCAGTACTCTTTACTCTCAAAAAACTACAAAAGAAACTACATTCATAGACGATTACCAAACTAAATTTAACAATTATAATATAGTAAAATGATATCCACTTGCTTTACTTTTTTATTTTACGCCTAAGTTCCCATACACTAAGTGCAATGTCATCTAATTCCCACTTGGTGGCACCATCTCTCTGTCTCATACATTCCTGTGGAGGCCTCAGTAGTTCAGTGGAATTCATTCAACAGCAGCAGTTTTCAGCTTTGACCGCCGCTCGTCTGTGTTAACTAGAGTGTTTTCACCTTCCCTCACAGCCTCAGCGACTCCGTCTCCGACACCTGATCCACCTCAGGAGTGAAATATTATCTCCCCGTTTTATTCATACATGTAACGCTTGATTAAGGTCAAATGGGCATCTAAAATATGATAAAAGCATCTGTTGGGCTTGAATAGAATCTGTCACCCCAACCACAGCAATTGACCATAATCACACAATTATGAAGCGATGAGACACTTTGGCTTTATGGGGAGGGTGCTTTGCTAAAATGGCCCACGTAAAACCCCATCTGTACAAATGGGCCTTGGATTTGAGCCAAAGCAGGGGCTAAAAGACCCGATATATCAAGTCACGGCACATCTAGCAGAGGGTGGGGTGGGGGGGCTCAGAGAGCGGCTGACAATACGGCAAGTCTGTTGGTGTCAAAGGAAAAACACGGCTGAGATATTTGTAGGCGCTATCAATTTTGTAGGTACAGGATTCCCTCGTGTAAATTTGGTAGCAAATAAAATGAACAAAGATGATTCATGAGCCTAATGACTACTGAAGCCAGAGCAGCTGATAACAGTTCAGTTTATTCAAGTATTTATACGACACTAATTAATCTCAGCTGCCATAAAAGAAAGGCTGAGAAGGGTTCTGACTGGTACTGTCGGTGTATGAGTATATGGTTAAGTCTTTTTAAATTATTGTAAATACTCATTATTGCAAATAAAGACTTAATACTAATAAAATATTATTCTATAAAATATAAGTGGGCTAGAACTAAACATTATTTTTGTTATAAGTTAATTTGTCAGCTGTTTTTTTATTATTATTTTTTAAACCTGAACTTTAGTACAGCAGGATGTTTAATGCTTTTATGGAGTTTCAGTCAGCACTATTAGACCTGTAGCAAACACTGTCACTGCTGCAGGAAGCTCGTCGTCTCATAACGGCAAAGTGTTGATTTCAGCAAAAACTTGAATTTAAATGAATTAATCATTTTTAATTGGTTAATGCATTTATTCATTTTTATGTCACTTTTCTGGATCCAGTCTGTGTTAATTTAATTCATTATATAATTAGGAATTACTGTTAAATACCGCCGAGAACTGATATATAATAATAAATCATTCCGTCATGCTTTCATAGTTCGTCCGGTATGATCGAACAGGTATTAAATTGCATTCAATGTGGTATTAAAAAGACTCAAAATGTCTTAAATTTAACTTGGTGAGCTCTGCAGAAACCCTGATTCCTCAACAGATGTTTCCCCATCACACACTACAACACGTATCCACTAAGAACAATAGAAAAACCACTACTTTTTTCTTACTGCAGTGCTTTAAGTGTTTTGTGTGTGTGTGTGTGTGTGTTGTCTGGGTGTTTGCGAGCTGCAGATTCTCAGCCTCTCCGAGTATCTCAGGCAGAGGGGGAGCAGCAGGTTTCTTGTCTGGAGTTTTAGACGGCGCATCCATCAGCTCGGCACTCCACCATCTGTTGCCAACGCTGCAGCGCGCGGCCCAGTTAAGTGCCATCTGCAGCCGGCTTCATTTACATCGCTCTGAGAAGTTTTACTTTGGACTCCCAACAAGTGCTGAGTGGCTTTTAAAAAGAAGAACAGGAGCTTCTTCATGAAACACTGGTGATCTGGTTTGTCAGTTTAGAAAAAACGCAGGTGCAAAGAGGAATATCTATAAAAGACAAAAGCTGTGCACTGCACGCTCCTTCTGCAGCATCAGCCATCCAACATACTCAGGGTGAATGGTTAGATATTTTGTGCCCAACTCTTAACTTAAGCTGTAATTGCACCATCTATCCAAAAGAGGGAAACAAAAGCCTAAAAATCACACAGAGATCTGGACGTCCTTACTCGTGCACATGATTATAATAAGCTCAGTATTAGTAGAGTTTATATTATGAAGGACACCACATAACTGAAACAAGCATCATTTCAGCTCTGGAAAGCACCTTAACAGAAATAACCTCAGTGGCTGAGTTGAACCAGATGTTAGACTGAAGGACTGAAGAGTAGAAAGTTAATATTAAAGAACCTGCCACTCCAGCTGCTTCCTGAAAAGGTGCAGTTTAACCAGAATTAGCTTGTTAGCATGACTGCCCTCGAATCTCAAAAAGATCAGTGAAAGAATGTTTATTGTTATTTCTTAACCAGATTTCCTTCTTTGGGATTAACATTTTCCAGTTATAGCTAAAGTTTCAGGTGCAGGTAGTGGTGATGTTCAAAGAAAAGCCTTACTCATGTACTTTCTAAACAACTACGTAAAATGTTTAAAATCTCATATTTTGCTGTACTTTATTTTATTTGAATTGTTTTTAATTTAATGTAATTGTGCATCTACATGTGGGAGTATCTTTTGTATCACTTGCTTGTATTTTTTACACTTTTATATTGTAAATCTCTTTACCTTGCTGTATTTTTATGACCCTGTAAAGCACATTGAATTGCTGTGGTGTATGAAATGTGCTATACAAATAAAGTTGCCTTGCCTCTGTTTGTATTTGACTACATTAAGTTAATTAAGTTCTGATTTACTTGCATGTTGCAGCTGCAGGACAAAGTGTTTCAGCAGCTTACAGTGTAGCTTTGATGCTACAGAAAATGCTGAAACATCAGTTTTAAGTAAGAAATCAACAATAGTGAATATATAGTGAATAGTGTTTGTTTCCGCTTTGCATTATCGGGGATTCACTTGATTTCCATACAAGGAAAATGTGCTACTGTCCCTGTATTCTTTCACACAATGTTCCCATCAAAGGGTGCACCAGCAGCAGCATTGCTGAGTCAGATGAACTACAACACTGAAGTAAGTCTTGGAGTTCAATACAACAATAACACTTTGAAAGGAGTCCATCTTTAAAATCTATACTGCTACTTTTGATCATTTTATGAATGTGACTGCAAATCTGAGATGAAAATCTGAACTGAACACATCACATTTACTTGTAATGTTTTAACTGTCTTTTTGTTTTCCCTAGAGGAGCCTAAGGCTGCTAGTTGAGCTTCAGGTTGTTCCCCCACTGTCTATTCTGTATCTGTGTGTTCCAGTTCTGTATTGAAGCTATATGATGTTTACACTGAGTGAAATATTCAAAGCCAGGTCTCCAGGTGTTTTAATGGTACCACCGTACCATGAAACGGGCATTTTCCAGATGTCTTGTGCACCATTTTATACACAGTTTTGCAAAACTCAGCCTGACATAATTGGTATCTTTGGAAACTTTGCGATCTCTACGAGACGTTACGGTAAAGTTCTGTGGGTTTGAACAAAGTTTGGCTCAACACCATGAGTTTGTAATGAATTACCCATCGGCGGGGAGCTGCTCTGTGAGGTGGTTAAAAACTCTGAGAGGAGTTTTAAAAAGTTGGATGGTGAAAATTTTTTATGGTGAAGAGTCTCATCATTGTTGAAGGTCGACGTAAGAATGCAGTAAGAAAACAGTATACCATACGCAGTATAAAACCAGGTCCACCTTACGTCCAACAAGATGTCTCTCGGGCTCAGTGATCACATGTGACCAAATGTCCTGCAGTCTTTGCATGTTTCTCAGCCTGCCAGGCCATGCTGCAAAACTTTAAATACGAAAACTTTAAATACGGTGTGCGTTCAGCCTCGTCAGCAGGGCGCTCTCACCCTCAAACATGAAGCGCAGAGGCAAGAAGAAATACTGGCCTGTGTGACACTCACTCCACTCTGGACGGCGTTACATACGACTGTGGTTTAATACCCATTACAACAGCGTGGAGGTGCTGTCATTAGCAGTTCAGCTGGGCTGAAACTCACCTTCCCTCCTTCAATCTATTAGGGAGAATCTTGAAAAGCGCTGCGCTGTAAATGGAAACATTTATACAACAGTGCTGGGCTCGACAGAACAGGAGCTCCAGCCACAATTGTGGGATTAGGTGTGCACACGGCTGACGACCCGCAGCACTGTGGGTAATGCAAGGTGATGTGAGAGACGGGCATCAAGACAGCGAATTAACAGAGGAAGACTTATTGTCAGCATGAATGATTAAATAATCAGAAGCATGTGTAAATGAAGCACTCTGAGAAGAAAGTCTTTTGTACGTATGATACAAATACAAAATTAAAGCAGGTCAACAATGACTTTCACACTTCAAGTCACTAACTATTAAACATCATCTCGCTCCAGCTCATCTCATCGCATCACTTCTAGCAGACTTTCAGAGGTAATTCACTTAGTCTAATTATTGTTACGATCTCAGTTGGTGTTGTGTTAAGCCTCTACTAGACTTGTTGTTATTATTATTGGGGCTTGGTACCCATAAACCTCGGGTAGGGAAGATAATGATATCTCCCCCTGACCTGTTGTCCTGGCTCCCCCTTGCCGTAGCATTTGTGTTGTACCTCTTCAATCTCTAGTTGTGATAGCAAGCCCTGGCCTTGCCCTCACCGGGAATCGAACCCCATATCTCCTGTACAAAAGTCAGCGGTGTTACCGCCGTGCCAAACCTGCCGACAGAGGCAAAGTTAAACAGAGACGAGGCCCAGCGACAAAATAAGTAGCTCAGAGTCAAAGAGAAGGATGGAGTCTGACTGCCAGCCGTGTAAAAGTGCTGCAGAGAAAATGGTGGAAGTGGTAGAGAAGGAAAATGTGGCAAGAAAGAGACACATTACTAAGCAGCGAAAACGAGCAGCAAAAGACTGTTTCTTTCTTGCCCCAGTTTCCTCCTCTACCACTTACACCCTTTTCTCTCTGACTCTTTGTCTCTTGTTCCTGCCGAATATTATCAGCTGGCTTCGTGGCCTCCTTTTTCATGATCGTAAAAGTTTGTTGAGGCTAACCACAACTACATCCATCATGGTTAAATGATCCTCCATAGCCGGTGCTTCCTTACGTTTTCGTTCCCCCCCCCCCATAAAAAAAACTCTAGTTTGCAGGTATGTTATTGAGAAGGGCTGAAGGTTTCTTTTAAAAAGAAACTAATGAAACAGTTCCTTTTCTTCCTCCTTCCGAACTGCTGCTGTATCCGACTCTGGATCTCTGCCACCTCTCACAAAAAAGAGGTACAACACAGTAAGTTTATGAGCAAAACACTAAAAACTGCTGAGCACACACAAACTTGCCACAAGTCATAAGCAAAAGTATTTGCACCATCATCCCACACAAAAAGTCTCGACTGAAAAAGAAACTAGTTAAAGGGCAGATCACCCACATTACTAACAGAAAACTATAGTGAATAACAACTGTAATAACTGTGATACATTATTACTTTCTATCTAAATATTAAACATGTCTACTAAATATTTTAATACAATGAGGCTACAGCAAGAAATTAAAGTTTTAATGTAAGCAAAATTAATCATAATACAGTTTTTACGATCCAGATGCCTGAAGCTATACTGCTGCAGCACATTGGAATCATTTCAGCCAATAACTATACAACTATATACTGTAATTACCACCATCTACCGTAAAAAATATAATTATATGTTACAAACTTTATATACAATTCCTATGTAATCACAAAGTTATAGATGCAAGTCTGACTGGGGATCTTTGCTACGTGTTGTCGTGGAAATTCTGTATTTCCCTCTTGGAGACGTGAACAAATAAAATGATGATTCATCAAACAGTTGTCTTTTGAAGATTTAATTAAACAGAATAATAAAAGTACAAATAAAGAGTAAAAGTGAAATAAGTAAAGATTAAGATGATCACAAAAGGAGTGAACAAAGATGGGAGGATCACAGAAGTCAATCCATTTCAGCTGAAAGGACAGAGCCCATGTACACGTTCAATATACACGAAGTCTGACCCCGAAGGTGGGAAACAGTCACATATTTATAGTAGCAACATAACAAGCAGGCAAGGGAGACATAATACTGTCGGACCTTGGTCCAAACATCTATGCCTTACGCTAACAATCATCATATCCAAGCATCAGTACAGGACAGACTGTTCTTCTATCGCTGCTTGAAGAACACAAGAGACTGTTGTTCAAACCAAATCTACACAAAACACCAGTGTGCTTTGTGTCAGATGAAACTATTAAACAGGATTAGCAAGATACCGTAAAACTCTCATAATGATACATTTTGCCTCCACACGTGTTCAACACCTTAAAATGCTCTTTGAGAGGCTTTTTAATACAAATGATGTCTCACGCGTCGGGGACAGAGCTCTGATATCACAGGTGAAAAGTGTTCCAACTAGCTGACATGTGATTCATAGTAAAATCACAATATCGACATGATGATGTATCGGTCTCTGTCCTCTCTCTGCTGCCGCCCGGCGCAGGATTTAGAACCACTACTGGTGTCCATCTGCACACCGGATTTAAAATGTGGCTTCGCTGTGACCCGTCTGTTGTCCGAGGCCTCTGGAGACGGAGGCAGGAGAGAGCGCCGTGCCAGGAAACACTCGCTCACTCTGACAGCCTCCATCCTCCAACAAACATGTGCAGTTATGTTGCTTTTCTCCTGGAAAAATCATTAGAGAGGTATCGAAGTATTCAGCCAGTAAGCTCACAGAGAAGCATTTTTCTCTTTGCTGTCAAACTGATCGCCTGACTCAATCTGTGCTGTGCATTATTACTGATGGGATTTAAATGCTGCACCTTTGGTCTAAAGGAGGATAATTGTAAGACGCTGGTCAGGCTGCTGCTATTTGTCACTGCATGCTAAATCTAATTTCAGATCAAACGCTTTGGAATAAAACTGTGTGTTTACAGACCTGCAGGTCAGTGTTACAGCAGAGGAAGTATGACCTGTGAAAAATGAACATGTACATGAGAGAGTCTGTGTTGTGGACAATCCTGCCTGTTGGTTTTAAGGCAGCTTACTGGGCGTCTGTTCCAGCCAAATCCATTTTTATTCACCCTGTGGATTATAGGACTGGTTGGCAAGGCTGCCCGTGTCGTAGCAAAGCCAAAAAAAAGGGCCATGCAGGTGGATGCCCTGCATGTAGAGCATGGAAAATTGTGGAACATTTTTAATACCTCCAAAATTCATGTGTGTTTTTCTTCCATGTTTTCACTTTGTAAGCCAAAAGGACTAAGCTTTGGCTGCAATATCAAATCAGACAGTTTGAATTGTGTCAGGTTATCTCTCCGAGCGGCCTTTAGAGGGCGCTGACAGACTGGCGATGAGAGCAGCTGTCTGGACAGGTGCTGAGGACACACTTCTCAGCCGCCGCATGTGTGTGAAGTCTCGGGGATGGTGCTAACAAGTGACGCTCGCCTGCAGAGAACGTCCTCAATCAGACCTCTGAGCCTGAGTCACAGCACATGATGGTGATCTTAGTTTTCATCATTACACTGGAGAGTGAAGAACAATAAGAAAAGATCTGTTTAACACTATGGAGTCTGAGGGAATTTTTGAAAATGTTCTTTAAATTCAACATACAAAACAGTTTAAAAACCTTTTGAATGTTTTATATTAAGGCTGATTGTACGTGGAATAAGTTAAGAGGTAAAATCACTCGGTGTTATCCTCAACAGACCATGCTTCTCAGTCTGTCAGATGTCAGAATTCACTTCACACATCTCTACATTTTGCTTGCAAGTTGTAAATGATATGTTCTTGGTTGTATACTATAATTGTGTTATTCAGTATCCCTGCCTGTATATAATTCCATTTCTCTTCGTCGTTTTCCTTCCTGGAATCAAGGGTCCAAAGGGTTCAGCATGATTGAAATGAACTAGATTTACATGTCGTTATCATCTAACCATGACTAAACACAATAGTGCACAATAGAGCTGTTCAGAATGGCAAACTGAATGACTCTAAAAGACGGGGCAAAAAGCCAGCTGTCATAGCTTCCTTCTGGCTGCATGCCACTGCCTTCCAGATCTAATGTTTGTACTCCCGAAGTGATGAATTGCACAAATGGGGATAATGGTGCACACCTTCTGACAGTCTGGACATCCACGGTGCTGCACTCAGTTGTTCAAAGCAAAGGAAAAAGTTGTGTGAAGAATGAAAAAACAGAGACTGAGATAGAAGCTCATACTCCGCCTACTTTCTCACCTCCACACGCCTGGCCAATCATGGTGAAGGTGGGTGTGAATATCGAATTGCCGATTTTGGAAAGTTCCAAAAACTGTTGGATGCACTTGTGATTTGGGGGTTATATAAATAAACTTGACTATAAGCAGCTTCTGATGCCTTGTTGCAGCACACAGTTAGCAGCAGGGCCTCTGCAGTAAAGCTCCTGCATCTTTAAGTTTTCTATCACATATATCAGCTGCAGCAGCTGTCCGCCCAGAAACACAGAGGCTTACTATCACTCTGTGACAGTTCAGCTAATGGGTTTGGACTGCAAACATCTCTCCCCTCCGGTTTGCAGTTCTGTGAGTTACAGGATAACAGTGGCATGTGTCTGTCATCAGGATGTGCGTCTGAAAAAGACAGAAGTTAATCAGTAACAGATTGTAAGACACTGATACATCAGCTCTGGGTACATAGAGCCAAGCTAAGCTCAGCAGCAGGTGGTCGATAGATATGTGAGGAAATAAATATGCAAGCTCTATAAAAACGCAGCAGTCTAATTTCTGTATATTTGGATCATTTTTGTTTTCCTCTTCTTTTTTGGCGGCAGGAAATAGAGAAAATGGACCAGTGGCCTCAGCAGTGATGTTGAGTTGTTTACAGTGACTGCATCATCCATCAGGCAACAGGTCTGGGCTTGGCATGAGTTCCCAGAGTGCACAGATGCTTAATGGCATGACAGGCTGTGTCGAGGCTCTCAGACCCCGACCAAAACGCCGCTGGCTGCTGGACGGAAACACCAGACAGCCTCGGGAGTACACCCGGCGGACTCAGCATTCAGAGCGGCTCGTCACGCCAGCTGAGGCTGCAGCGTCAGACTCTGAAGGACTTTGAAGAGCTGAATGGCACCACAGTGCACAGCCTCAAGACGACCACATGACCTGAAGCCAGGACGATTAACATCATAGCCAGTTTTCATGTGATAGCGACTGTCTCATTACTCTGGTGGCCGAGGCATGATTGGGTTGGGTGATGATGGCTGGATGTTCCCCAGGTTTCATGTTATGCTGTGACATATAATACCAAAACATGTAGACATGTGTTAAAAAGCTCACATTATGTTTTATGCCATACCTAGCTGTGAGACAAATTTCCCCTTGGGGACAACAAAGTAGTAGGAAAAATTGAGGTGAAAACTGGTGCAGCGTGTGTTCATTTGTTTGTTTTTTAGACGCAGAAACTACTTGGTTTGGGTTTGGTAAAGATAGTGGTTCTGGTCAAAAGAAACCAATGCCGACTGCTGGAAGGAGACAGGATGTGACCAGCTTTCTCCCATCTCAAAGTTGCACACTTTGTTGAACCAAACAGTCCACCCCGACCTCACCCCTGCAAGGTTATAAAAACATGACATTATTTCCACCTTTGCTACGACAGTCATTTCTCTAATGACTACAAGAGATCACTTGTCAGGAAAGCAGAATCATTAAGTAGGTTGAGGTGAGCATAGTCACTTTTGGTAAGTTGCACACCAAAAACATCTAGTCTACGCATATATAACCATTGTTTCAACAGAATTTCAATGACTATATTTCTGCGTGTAGGTAGGACTTGCTTCACACTGAAAAATAAATATTTAAATGTTGTTGGTCATATGCAACCTAGACACGTAAAAAACACTTGAAATGTAGCACGATTTTATAGACTTCTTTTGACCTGAAAATAGCCAAATCAATACTTATTTAATATCTGCTATTATTAAACATCTCTGCCACATACTGGAGGTCAAGCACATGAGGTTCATTCTTGAGAAAAAGGCCAAATAAATGAAGGGAGACAGAGTACTGAGAGCTTCGCAGTGCAACAGAGAAGCCCAGGTTTTAGGGTGTAAGCTGAGACGCCATTGGTCAATACTTGGAGACAACTGGGATAAATTCAGCCTCCCTCTTGGGATCTACAACAGCCAAGTTTGGCCTTTTACTTCCCTGTTTGTCCCCGCCTCAGTCTCAGAAATACTGCTGAAAATAGCTCCAAGCAAACCCAGATAGGAAAGAGGAGAGCGTGTTTGTAAATGCCAGGAGTTTGAGCCACAGCGACGGCTGAGATGACGTTTGGTTTGCCGTCTGTGAGGATATTATTTTGGGTCAGATGTGCCTCTCTGCCATATTGTCCGGTGAAGCGGGAAAGCCAAGCCACAAAGAGAGAGCATATGCCTGCCTTTCCCTCTGCCGCCGCCCCTGACATGTGTTACTTCCTCCTCGCTCGGCCCACCTGCCCGGCCAAGCCTCATAGTTTACTATGACTGCCAGCCTACAGCAACAGCATGCAGAATGTGTCACTCTGCAGAGATTAGTCTTATCACGGCTCGACAGAGGAGTTCTGTCAGAGAAGAGTTCAAATGAAGGACCCTTAGAGATCAGAACTGCTCGAAATATAATGTTCAATTACCAGTAATTCTTCTATCAGTAATACTTCTTACTCATCATAATCATATTTACATGTGAGGTTACTGAGTAAAGTCAAATTGATGAAAGAATTACGACTTAGAGGTACTTTTTGTAATTTCGCTTTGCATTACTATAGTGAAGACAACCATTTCATGTATACCTTAAAACACTCCAAAACCTTGACACAGTCAAGTGCTTATATACTTGAATGATTCAAAAGTACAGTATATCCTCTAGGAGGATCATCTCATCTCTGGTCGACACAGGAATAACTTCAGATTTTGCACAATGTAAACACAATCACCATGGCAACATTCTAGGAGGTTAGTGTATTGTTAACGTTGAGATCACAGCAGAACGAGTGGCAGTGAGAGCATGTGTTATCTTCATCTGCTACTTTCTCCTCAAAACGTTCCACCGCTGTCAATCTGCTTCACATCCTGATTTACTGTATTACGTCCACCGTTCACGAGCTCATCTGCAACTTGTAGATCACTTTCATTTCAGAGGTTGCACACAACCAACACTTTGAACAACAATGGAAGCGTGGGGTAGCCATCATGCAAATGCAAACGCAGAGTTAAAAGCAAGTATGATAATACACTCGAGGTTAAGGTGGAATACACATGCAAAAACTCACTTTAAGGAGTAAAATTACTGAATTTGATCCTTAAAGCGACTCTGTGGAACTTTAGCTGAGCAGCCATAAATTAGGCTATACAGTATAGTCCTGCTTTAACAGACCAAAGTAGAGCCCTAAATAGTGCTTATGCACATCACTCTGCTCTTAGATTAATTACAATCGCTATGATCACATAAAAACTGTAGAGATTGATTGTAATGGCTAGGTTGATCAAAAGTCTGCAATTATTCACACAATTTTATCTTTGTGTGACAAGATATTGAACTTTTCACGAGCCTTAAATAACTTTTAAAAGCTCTGAATCTGCACAGGTTTCGTGTTGTCCGCGTATTTCTACAGAATGAGTTAATAAATAAATATCATCATTAGCTGTGACTTGTTGTCGCAGCATTAACTATATTAGGCCAGTGCGTTGCAGGATCATGTGACCAGCCTTGGCTGACACCGGGCAGGTAGAAGCTGTTCCTGTTATCTTCTACAACAAGCACAAACCTAGAAAACCCACCCAACACCAGCTGACACGTAATTATCTCTTGCTTTACAGTCCCATCTGTTTGCCTTATCGATCACCTATCGATCGAGGAAAGCCAACTCTATATGCTGTTGGTCACAAGCAGGGAGTTCATGGATTTTTTTTACGACATGGCGATCGATCGGGGTCATGCGTCCCAGCCTCCAACATCGGCCGCAGAGAAACAAATATGGCCCCGCTGACACATCTCTCAGTACAGCCCTGACAGGCTCATAAAATCCCACTGATGTCCTCCTGCCCGGGAGAATGGATTCATTTTTTCGAGGGATTCATCCACAGGGGGGAAAAAATTAAGATTAATGGGTTTTTGTGCTCTGCCACAGTTTGCAATTGTCTTTGAGAGGGAGACTGTTTGCAGCCTGACAATGAAATATATGCAAATGTGACCTGGAAGTGCATAAATGGGTGCTCACAGAATGATTTTGTGCCTGTTGAAAGTCTCGGGTGAAGGGTAAAAGCGGAGTACAGACTGAAATACAAAAAACGTTAAGAATTAAGGCAAAGTGCATTAGAAAGCACAGATAAGGATGTTTTTTTGAACAAAGATTTCTCGTGCAAATCAGCAGGTGCACTTCCCTTCTTTGAACTCTTGGGGGGGCTCATGCCCTGACCCAAACAGGAAGGTGGAGCTAAAATAGCTCGAGGCAGCGGGTTTGTGGCGAGTTGGAGAGAAGAAGGGACAGACATGAGTCACCTGCAGACAGCCTGCACCGCTCTGTTAAAGTCAGGTCTGTCTCAGTGCTGTTTCATGTCCTGAACACCAGCGTGACCTTTCAAAAATTTCAACCCTACACATCCTGCAGACTCAAGACAACAACACTGAGGTTCTGTGCTGAGAGGAGGGCAGTCAAAATAAGCAGCGAAGAGAACATCTGGTGCATGATGGCCAAGGTCAGCCAAGGTCAAAGCTGTTGTTGTATTATAGCACTGTGGCGGTGGGTGAAGAAGAAACTATCCAGTGATCACTGTACAAGAGCGATTACCATTTTCAGCATGTCAGAGGTTTCTTTAATAAGCTACTGAAACTTTATGTCTGGGGGGGGTTTTGAATCTTTACATCATCCTGTGAGCGTAACGGAAAATTATTAAGCTAAATATTAATGAGATGCAGGACACACAGCTGATGCCAGGAAACAAGCAGCTAAAGAGAGAACACATGATTGGAGGATTGCTCCACTTCTCTTTTTTTTGCATCCATAAAATATATCATTAATGTAAAAAAAAACCTCCCGTCCAAATCCTTAAATACTGTCCAGGTTAGGTGTCGTAAGTAGGAAAAAGAAAGTTATTTGCTCTCATTGAAAAACGTCGTCTCTGCGAAGCTTAACTATGACAAACTGAAAGAAACGAGCCAACGAGCTGCTGCAGCAGCGAAACTTGTGTTCCTCAGGCTGCAGGAAGTGCTAAACTAAGTACAGTAATTTCATTTGTACAGTGATTTGAAAAGCCTTTGAAACAGCTGTACTGTATTTTTAAACAGTCAATAAAATTCAGTAAATAGCAAAGCTGTCCGTTTCATTACTTTATATTACTTGTACTTTCTACAAATGTCAGTTAGATGGTAATCTGCGTGAGAAATAAAGAAAAACAAAAGACATTGGGTTATAATAATCATCACTTTGACCCGGACAGACGTGATCACTATAAGAGGTTTCCACTGTATTTGGCTCAGGTTGACTCTTGGTTAAACCAAATTAATCATTTCACTCCAAAAACAAGATGAGAGAAAAGGAATCATTTTTTCAGATTTTTTTGCTAAAAGGCTCAATTAAGTGTAACAGTAGGCTCAGATAAAAATCTGTCCCCACATACAAACATCACACCAATACTGTACATTCAAACCGGAGCCATACTGGGGTTTTTAAGCTGATATTCTAAAAGAGAAATTTTACCGTTGAAAAATAAACTTGTTAGTATTCTCTGGCGGACAAACTATGTTACAGCGACACTGGATCTAAATAACCTGAAACATATCTTTGTCTTTTCTGTACTGCAATTTCTTGTTACTCTTTTACAAGCATATACACAGGGTGCAACATTGCATGGCCTAAAGTCTGTGGACAGCCCTTTTGTGTACTTTTGGTCTTAAGCTGTTTTTCCTGGTTTGGGCCCCTTAAATCCAATGAAGGGACATCTTAATGCTACAGCATACAATAATATTTTAGACAATAAGTCTTCTTCCAGCTTTGTGCCAACAATTTGGGGAAGACCCTTTCCTGTTTCAACATGACAACATGCCCCCGTGCCCAGAGCCAGATCCATAAAGAAATGGTTTTCCCAGTTTGGTGTGGAAGAACCTGACCTCAACCCCCATCCAACAATTTTAGAATGAACTGGAATGCCGAGTGTGAGCCAGGCCTTGTGGTTGAATGTGAGCAACATCCCTGCAGCCAGGTTCCAAAGTCTGGTGGAAAGCCTGAAACCAGAGGAGTGGGTGCTCATTTTTGAATGACATGTGCGGGTGTCTACATACTTTTGGCCATGTAGTGTATGTACTGCGTGGGACAAACTTGTCCGTGCTCTCTGGTGGACAAACTATGTTATGGCACCGCTGTTTCTAAACTACCGACATGTACAATGATACTGATACATCTTTGATAAGCTGAAATCAGCCATTTGATCAGGCTCTACTGTGCGCTTACTGATGGTAATATACACATACAGCTCAGTATATGAACACTGTACATATCCACGCACACTGTATGTACACAGACACATAGAGCTCATACTTCAAGAGATAAAGCACAAAGATGGGAAGGAAAAGGCGAGCACTGACTCCGTTCGTCCCAGAGAACATTTCAAGGACAAACCTGTTGATGTGAGCTGCAGCGAGACAGACAAGACACGGAGCGGAGCGCGAGACGCCAACAAATAAAATGAAATGAGTTGACAAATGAACGGGTCTCGGGGAAGAGTGAGGAGAGATGATGCATTATACTGTGATGGTTGAAAAAGAGGCTGTAGTATGTTGAGAGTTGTAGGGCGTCCGGTGCTCCAACAGCAGAGGGAGGGAAATAAACGGGAGGGGTGGAGGGAGGGAAACAGAGAGGAGGGAGGGAGAATGAGAGGATAAATCCTTACTACATAATGATTAGAGCTCACAAGCCCTTCCTGTGACATGGAGTGTAGGAATCAGGATTACAGTCTGCCAGTGAAGCCAGAGTGAAAGCTCTGCTGATGGGGGAAGGAGGGGCACAGGTAGGGAAAAAAAAGACAAACAGGACAACAAGTGCAGTTAACTGAAGACCAGAACAAACAAGGCGTGTTTCAAGGAGAGGCAGGGGGCAGATCCAAGCTCAAACAGACATCTTAGAAGATACAAACTCCAGCGGCTGGCTCGCATCTGTCCCCCTGCCCAGGCCATCTGCTGCCGGCCACCGAAATCCTCGTCCCGGGCAGCCGGATCACTTCTTCGAGTCTTATTTTGATGGAGCGGCCACAAGAGCACCGCTCGCACCCGAGGAGAGCAAAGAAGGGAGGCTGGGAAATGAAGACGAGGGTCACCCTGCAGAATCTGTGACGGATGGAACTGACAGTGTGGACAGGTGTCTCGGCCAAAGATGGAGTATATCCGAGTCTTTCTGAACCAGGCAGTGACGGAGAAGGACAAGACTGAGTGTTGAGGATTTGTTTCGCGCTGATATATAACATGGTGTAAGTTTCTGGCAGCTTTCTGAGCTTTTCTGGAGTCTCATTCTCCAGCCAAGAGTGGAATTATCTTTTCCCCCCAGAGGTGAGCAGCTGCTGAACACCTAAAAAAAGGCAACTGCTTTACACACAAATATGCATGCTTACAGGTTTCTCCTCAAAGCATTCTGGGACATCTTACCTGAAAACTCTCGTCTGAGGTAGCTGTCTCAACTTCAACTCTAACCTGGAACATTTAGCCAAGAGCACAACTGTGGACAGCCACGATTTGTGCATTTGTTTTGTTTCTCCTTTTCCTCCTCCTCCTGCTCCGGCACCTGCTCACTTCGATCTCCCTCCATCACTCCGTCCATCCTCCTCCTCCACCTCCTCCTCCTCTTCTTCTTCCCTCCCCCCTTTTTACCAGCGAGTGATAATGTGACCTTCTGCCAAAGTGCTGGAAACCATGCCACCGTCGCAGCGGGCTCCTCTGTTGCTGCCACTGAAATAGACTCAAACAAGTGCAGGGAGAGGAAGAGGAAGGGAGGAGGGAGAGGACGAAGGAGGGAGAGGAAGAGGGCCAAAGGGGAGAGAAAGAAGGAAGAGAAAGGAGAGAAGGGAAAAAAGAAAAACGGGAACAGGACAGCTGAAGCTGCAGACACGGGATGAGTGGTGACGAGCCAGGGCTGGATGAGGATTGCCAACACAGGTAACGGATCACCTTTATCTACCACTTAATGCTGCATTTAGACGTGTCATCACTTCACTGACCACAACATGTATCCGTCTGTTTAAGGTTAAAGGTAGAATTTGCCCTGAAATGCTCTTTTTCACTTTAAAAGTGTGGAAATGCTTTCTGCTTCTTTTTATTGTGTTTGGAGATGTGTTGTAGTTTTCAAGTAGCACACCCCCCCCTTCCTCCTCCTCTTCCTCCTCCTCCTCCTCCTCCTCCTCCTCTTCCTCCTCCCCCTCTCTTCTTCTAACTGTCAATAGAGGAATTATCAGAGCGCAGAGGATCAGATCAAAAGCAGCCCTCGACAGGATCCTTGTTGGGGATCACACAGCACATTGTGTTTGGCTTTTGTGCCTGTTGTAGGTGTGTGTGGTGGCTGTAACTGTTGCTTTAACTCACTGAGCTGCCGGGGGGGATTAAGCAGAGCGGATCGATGCGTCATTGTAAACAGTTCGAGCAGCTGAGAGGGGCTTTGATACCTGCCCGACGGACCCGGGATACTGCTGCCGCTGCTGCTGCTGCATGGGAAATTGAACTGCCACTGAAGAGTGACTTTTTCAGGATGCGAGAGAATGAGGGGTTCCTGTAATTACTGAAGGATCCGTTCTGGCACTTTGGCTCCATGAATACAGAACAGGTCTTCTTCCTTTTTCTTTTTTCTTTTTTTTTTGAGGCATGAGAATGAGACCTGAATTGGTAAACTGAAAGCTCGGTTCTGTCTGAGATCGCTTATAGGAAGGCACTGACATGTCACACACACATGTAGAGCAGGTAAACTAAATGAAAGCTTAACAAGAAAATACTCACACTGACGGCCCTTTTAAGCTAACCCAGACAAACAATCACACACAAGGCAATAAATAAGAAGATAATGAGATAAAACGAGAGCAGAACAAGAACAAAGCCATATTTTATTTAAACACTGCCACGAGATCACCTAAATCACAAGTGACAAAGTGCAATAACGCATAGCAGCTGCTCATCAGCAATGTGTTTCCTCATTACAAAGTGTGAAGACACGTCTGCACCAGGAGCTAAACAGACAGGGAGGAAGTCATCTGTAACAGACTGAATAACTGCCCCTTTATCTCAGAGCACCAGTTAGATTATTTTATCGTGGCCTGTCGAGCTGAAACTCACTGGAGAGAAATGAGTGTGAAAATGGCTTTAATGACAGAGAGGTCACATGTCAGAGGAAGGTATAGGTTTTGATTGAAGGTATATTTGATTGGTTCAAATCAGAGGCAAGACTGATGCAGCGAGACAAGGAATCCACCGAGACCTGTCCTGTAGATCAGATACGAGTCTGGCTTTTCAAGAACTCAGCCCTGGTCTTTGGCCAGCAGCCAGGATTTCATTTAAAGGGTCTCGGTATAAAATAAACATATTGTCTCACTTTCCTCTATAGCAGCAGCCATGCAGCCCGTGCAGGAAAAGCACATTTTATCTATGTAGAACACAACTGTGGGATGGACGTTAAAACTGATTGTCAATGTGGGATATTTAATGACACTGGCTGCTGATTTCTGACTACAAATAAACCTCTATAATCACTGCTGAGAAGGTTCTGATGTTCCTGCCTCATTTTAAAGCGACAGTTTACACAAATTACAAAAATAATGTATTTCACTTGCCTCTAGAACAGTGGTTCCCAGCCTAGGGCTTGGGACCCCCAAGAGGGTCACAAGATAAATCTGAGGGGTCACGAGATGATTGACAAGATAAGAAAAAAGAAAAACAAAACATGTTATTGCTGCATATACATATAATGCATTTTTTTGTGTGAAATACCGGATAGTTTTACCTCTTCTGGCTTCTTAAAATCTGAGAAGCACAAATCTACTCACAACTGACAGACATATGCAACCTGCGACAAGCGGCCGTAAGGAGACATAACTTCGCTTTAAAAGGTCACAAGCCAAGATGGTTGGAAACCACTTCTCTAGAACCTTTTGGTTTGTGACCCGTTCAGAAGAAGGCAAAGTCTACTTGCTGCTCCTCGTCACAGGTTGTGTATGTCTTCCAGCTGTGAAGTGTGTGCTTCTCAGATTGATTTATTTGAATCATTTTTAGTGGCCTGGAGAGGTCAAATGATTTGGTGATTCATAAGAAAAAAGCAAAATTGGACCAAAATCTGAAAAAAACAAGGAAACAAAGAGATTAATAGATTTCCCCCCTAATTTTCAGTCCTGTTAATCATCTTAAGATCCCAAACATTTTCCTCAGAAAGGATCACCACCACCAAAAAGGTTAGGAACCAGTGTTCTAGTGCAGCGGATCCCAACCTTGTTGGCTTATGACTCTTCACAGCCAAGCATAACTACTTATCATCCCTTGTCACAGGCTGCATATGTTTCACAGCTGTGAGCAGTTCACCCAAAGAGTGATTCTCTCTTTATCTGAATAGTTTCTATCAGCCTGAAGAGGAAGAGCTCTCCAAAGATTTGGGTACATGTTAGGGAAAAAAGAATTTTATGTAGCAGAATATTTTCTTCTTCTTTCCTATTTCTTGTTAATCGTTTCAAAAACCAAGGATGGGAACCACTGCTCTAGCCATGGAGATAGCTTTGGCCTGGATTTGAGATTTCTGCTTCCACCCCAATACTGTGAAGGTGGATGGAATTTAATATGTGGTACGCACAGCATTGGGGGAAAAAATGATTTTTTTTCCACAAGTAAATGAGAAAATACATTTCATTCTAGAAGTCTGGGTGAAGCGACTCTATAGATGTTTATTTCAGTGGTTTGGTTGTAAAACAAGCAGTTAGAGTCTTTAAATATCCCTTATTTGTAATAATTTTGGCAAAATCATCCATCCCACAGGTGGAGGTTTTACTCTGAGCAGATAAAATATGGGTCTCCTCCGCTGGCTTCACCTGAGAATGAATGAGAGTGCAGAATGAGACGGTGTGAACAGTGCAGCACCAGTTAGGCAGGTGAAAAATGGCTGTTCATTAAGTTATGCCAACCATATCCTAGTTTCAGTAATTGGATGTACGGGTATGTATGCGAGTGCAATATGAACATGTGTGTGAGTGTGTGTGAGTGTGTGACAAGGCAACATGTGACAGGAGGAACCGATGCAGGGATTCTCAGCCCATCACACAACACGATGCAATCACACACACACACACACACACACACACACTATCGCACAGGTAACACACCAACAAGCATGATGGAGGAATCTGCTACTGGACGTCAGGCTGAGGGAGGAGCCTGATCAATAACACAACTGATACATTCAGTGATTAAGCAGATTTATTTTGTTTTAAATAGATGCTCTACTAATCCCACAAAAATTGTATTATTCCAGGTTCTCAAATGGGAAAAATGTGCCACTTTTCTTGGTCTTACATGATAATAAATTCAATATTTTTGGGCTTTGGCTTTTGGTCGGACAAACCAAGACATTAGATGAGGTCATCACATATTGTGATGGGCATTTTTCACTGTTTTCTAATGTTTTACAGACCAAACGATCGATTAATTGAGAAAATAATTGGCAGATGATTAGATGCAGCGCTACACGTATGTAGTTCTATATACATGTGAGGACCCTCGTAGACATAATACATTCACTGAAGAAGTGAGGACAGGACAAAATGTCAAAAATGTTAAAAAACTGTCCTTTGTGTGAAGGTTGAAACTCAGACTGTTTCTAGCAAAGAAACAGATTTACAAGAGCACACACACTAGGAGTTTCACGACTACTGATGTTTTGTAGTCGCAAAGTCACGACTAGTCCAATGAAATTGTCAAGCGGCAATTACGTCTGACTTGTTGAACACATGTTAGTTTGTCATGTAGGACTAATAGTCTTGTGAGTAGATACTGAACAAACAGCACTGATCAGCTGTGATCAGTGCAACATGACACCCACAGGACCGGTTCATGCTAATCTTCATTACATTTAGGAACTTCACAAAGCTTCTGCCCTACATCCAACCATCTCACCCGTCCGTCTGTCCATCTTTTTCTTCTTTTTACTATTTTTACTATTTCTTGTCAGGGATGTGATCCGTTTTAATCAATGAAATCTTTCAAATTGTCTTCATGACAACAAGTGCTGAAAAATGCTTTTCATGTGTTTTCAAGATAAACTACAGAGTGACAAATCAAGCTTTGGTTAGCAATCCTCACTGGGTTTTGTCAACACTTCCTGCTGTTGTTTCACAATAAAAGCCGAGTGAATTTAGTAGAAACTATGTAAATATTGTATATAAAAGCAATGTTGTTTTAGACATTAACTACTACATTAGGGCCAACTAGTGGTTTCAGAACTGTTGGTGGAACCCCTAACACACACACAGTCATTGACACAGGACAGGTAGCCGCAGGGTGGTGCAGTGTTTGCAGTCACATAGCTGTGCCTTTAGTCGTGTAGTTAAAAGTAAGTGTGTCACACAAATACTGTGATTGCATCCTTTCTTTCTCTATACTGTTTTTTAATCATCTGTGATATTTTCATATTTATTTTCCCCCAAAAAATTGTAATTAAGTAACTGGTAATGAAGGTAATCATTAGTTGCAGCTCCAGTCGTTAGCATGAGCAGTGATGGTCAACAAGAATTGAACACCACCTGCAGAAACTCCACATCACCAGAAAGTTTGTTTTGTCTTAACATCAATGTTTGACTGATAAAAGATCTTGAGCGAGTGCAGAACAAAACCATGTCATGTCAAAAAAGTAGACTTTTGATGGACTGCCACTCCTGAAGCAACATCCTTTAAAATGATTCCTCTCTTTTAGGGTTGTATCTTTGCGTGTTTGCAGCCTGCAGGCAGACCGAACCGACCTCTGGGTTTGTATCTCAGGGCGAGCGGCTGCTTTGTCAGCTGTCCAGCTCTTCCACAAACACTTAGAGCCGATCTGCTTAATCAATTGTTAAAAGACCAGACCTCACGCCATCTTCACTGTCTCTGCAGACCGAGAGGAGAGGGGGACAGAGGGGGGGAAGGCTGACAGGACACAGGAAAGACAAAAAGGAGGAGGACGAGGGTTGGAGGAACTCGCCAAAGAGATTAAAAAAAAAACAAGTGGGCCTAGACAACTGTTTCAAATGGATACTGCCCTGATTGACAGCCAGTCACAAGCATCCAGGGCAGTAAAACATTTACTGCAGGGGAGGGACGGAGGCTGCAGGGTATCAGAGCCATTTATCCAAGGTCATGAGAGAAGAGTTGTAAATTTCACTCAGAATCAGGCAATGCTGCATCACCACGTGATCCTTTTTCCCGCCAATTTATAGAGACCTGACAGGCCACTTTCACATTTTCAAGCACAGATCCGTGTTGCAGTACTGCAGGTGCACGAGTCCTCGGGGTGCTCTCATGCTACGCAGCCTATCTGATGAGATCTTTAACTCGGTGCAGAAGAAGTCTGGCAGGCTGTGTTGCTCTCCCTCCCCAAGTTTATGGCTGCGCTCACGGGCACAACAGAGACTCCGGGCCCATTTATATTCATGGCGCAGCGTCGCTTGCACCTCGTCTAACGTCCTGTCCCTGTTGAGAAGGAAAACTGACACGCTGTTGGCTGGGGGGGGTGGGGGGGCATCTCCTCTCTTTCCTTGTCATTCTTCTGCCTCTTGTGGATACTGACATCAACCTGAATGTTTGTGCATGTGTGGTGCGGGCGGGTGCATATGCAATTTGTAATACGGGAAATTGATTAGCCTAATTGCTTTCTATTTCAAAGCTGCATGTGTGCCGCTTAATTTTTCACAATTAGCCCTGAGCGGTGACACGGTGGGGAGCGTCTCCATGAAAGATGATGACAATGATAACCTTAGAAATTAAGCCTGCAAAGTGTGTGAGTGTGAGTGTGTGTGTGTGTGTGGTGGGGGGGGTTAGGCGGCTCTCAGCGTCCGAAGGAGCAGTTTGACTTTGCGTGATGAATCTAAAGAAATCAGGTGGGATACTCTGCACTACAGTAACAAAAAGTGACACAGGGCGTCCCGGTGGCTCAGATGGCAGAGGCAGCTTGTGATTGTGACGTCGCTGAGGTTTATTCTGGCTTTCTTTGTCACGTGTCTCCTCCCTCCTATTCCCGTCCCTGTTGTCACTCTCTTCTGTCACCTAACAAATACAGTAACAGACCCAGAAAGATGCTCTAAAAACAGGCACAACTTTTGGCACGAGACCGGTTCTAGGAGCTGCATAAATATCCCTCCACCAAAACATGAAGAATTGTTTTCACTTTCCTGGAGGCTCTTTATTGGAGAAAAAAAATCGATACATCATCTCCAGAGAAAACTATAAGCCAGAGTTGTTCATGACATGCTCTGATTGCTTTCCATGGAGCAGCTTTACATGTTTTAGCTGCAATTAGAGGGACTGGGTCTGTCTATCACCCAGTTTCTACAGATTCTGGAAAACCTCGACCCCCCCATCAGTCATCCAGCCAGCAATACCAGCAAAACTTTAAATAATGTTTTACTAAAGCATTCCTTTGAGTAGTTTTCCCCTTTCTCTGATTCTACTTACTGTAAAAGCCATCATGAAAAAGATTTTTCAAATTTTTTTTATTCATTAATCATTATTTGTGACGTTAATGAATCAAATGATCCTGCAGTAATGTAAAACAATTATCACAAACATCTGCAGCTTCACAGAGTTTTTTAGCCTCATTTAGCTTTTTTTCTTTCCTTGAGTTTTTTGGTGTGTTTTTTTTTTTTTTTTAAGATTATTTTTTTCAGGCACTTTGTGTTTATTGGACAGTGACAGCTGCAGAGAGAGACAGGAAGGGCGGAAGAGAGAGAGAGGGGGGATGACATGCAGCAAAGGGCCAGGGGTGGAATCAAACCCGGTAAGGACTCAGCCTTAATGGTACGCACTCTACTAGGTGAGCTACCAGGGCGCCCCCTGATTTGTTTAGCAATTTAGCAAGTGGAACATCTATATAGCAGCTAAAAAGCCAGACATTTATCAGAGCTTAAAGGACAGTGTTCAGATATCATAACAGATATCTATTATGATGTTATTCTGCCCACAGAGGCCAAAATTGGACTAATGCAATTTTAAAGGGACAAGGAAACTTTACTCTGTGATAAAGATCGTTAAAGATAAAATCTATATCCCTTTTTGTTAAAGTATTGTACTTTTCGTGACATTAAGACCGGCACATTTACCGTGGCTGAACTTGCTCTCCTTTCGTGTCCTTTTCGAGTCAAGTTAAGGTTATATAAGAATCAAAATATCTGCATGACTAGATACCACAGAGTGAGCAGGGTGATTTTGGTTGAACTGTCCCTTTAAACTGATTTTAGTCGGGTTTATTTTATACATGCCTGCTTTAAACACATTAGCAGGAGGGACAGAGGAAGAAAACATTATCAGTGCAATTTAAAGCACTGAGAGGACCACACACACACACACGCACACGCACACAGGATGGATTAAAAACAAAGTGGTATGCTCATACGTGGATTAGAGCATGTGTGTGTATGTCAGAGATCAGCTATATGTGTGGGCAGCCACCGAGTCAACTGGGAGAGCAGGCTGGTGACAGCTGGACTGGTGGCGGGGGTGGAGGGGGGCGGTCTGGTTCTGCACGGGAAGCCATGGTTTCAGCTTAACCAGGGTCTTACACTGATCCCTGCTCCACATAGCGCAGGGGCCACCAAAGACTGACGGAGGAGTCTTCCGCCACCCTTCATGTCACCTGCCGGGTCAGCCTGCAGGGTCAAAGTAGGAATATAAATATCAGAGCGCCGCGTCGAGGCCCTTAAGCCTCAGGTAAACATCCACCCATGTGTTATGACAAAATGGATTACTTTCGCAACGCCACTGTCCTGTAATCTGCAGCCTCGCAAAGATTATTACCCTCCAAACACTTGCACATACAATCTGTTCAATCTCGCTACACGGCACGCTGACAAAGCGAACGCCGTCTGATGGAGTGTTGCACTCGCACTAAATGTGGTGAAGCAAAGAGGAGAGATATATAGCAAACATCTGTCCAATGACAAGCAAGCACATAGACCTGTGTCCTTGGATTAAAAAAAATCCTGTTTGGCATTTTGACGTAAATGATGATCTCATTTGAACTGCGTTATCAAACTATTTAGACTTTTTTTTTTTACTCCTGCTGTGTCACATGATCATGGTGGTACTGCAGATGCTGGTGAGGGAGCTTTGCTTCTGCACTAGATGGGATTTCAAAGACAGAACTGTAATAAAGCTACATAGCTTTCTGCTGTGGCATTTAAAACCTGCTGATCATGGCCCCTCTGATACTATAGAGTCAGAAAATCCAACTGCTCCACTTCTCCTGAATATTTAAATCCTTTAATGCACAGAGACACCAGCCAAAGCATGAATACCCTTCAACTGACTCCTCTTGCAGTAGACATTTTAGGGCCCCCTTCAGCCCCCACAGTAAAGATCAGTTTTATTGGGATTTCACCAGGACAGGTTTTCATCCCCTGGCAGATCAATCACTTGTCGTGTATAGCTAATGTAGAGGCATGCATGTATTAAATATGTCTGCAGTGCCATGGGCAGAAGGGAAGGCAGGGGGTCTGTGACAGAAACCAATATCACTGAGTTAATCTGTTTCATGTTCCTCTGTCTCCAGGGGTCAGCAGAAACAGATAAATCACATGTGGTTTGGACTGAAAAGCCTCCATTGTGGTTTCACTTTGGGCGCACCTCGGTAGGAAACGCTGCTGGACACTGGCTTGGTCTAATACTTTCTCATATGACAGCGTGAGGCTGCCATTTATCACATGGCCATGATACAGATAACTATACCATGAAGAATAGAGCAGTAAATCAACAGACAGGTTTAGAGACGGCCAACAGGGAACTCTGCCTAACTGTTTAAGAGTCAGTCACTGCAGGAATTAGGAATCCTGACATATGACCTTCAGAAAATGGTACACTGACTACATTTACTTTCACGAAATATTCTGTTTTCTGAAAAAGACAATATTCCTACTAAGCTGTTTACATGGCCAATGAAAATTAATATTCCACTAATATTCCCTTTTACATGCAGCCGTGCATACTCCGGCTGTTTGACAGGGGTCGATGCCCAACGTGTCACTTCGGAATAAGGCCTAATTTGGAATATGCCGTTTACATGACTGGTATGAAATTCGAAATATTGTCATATTCGGAATAATAGAATAATAGAAAATTTGTGTGCATGTAAACGTAGTCACTCAAAGATATTATGTCCAAATTAGTCCATAAAACAGACACCAGTGTCTGATATGAGTTACAGCTGGTGTGGTTTAGTGTGTTGGCCGGCGTACGTACCCAGCCACCACCTCATGCTCCACCTCGCTACATAAGAGCCACACTACCTCCTGCTGTGGCACTGAATGGTGGCATTCAATATGAACGTTAACTCCCCCAGTGTCAGTCACCTTATACTAGCACAAAAATGAAGCGTGAGTAAAGCATTTTTAGTGCGGAAAGCTCGCCTTAGCAAATATGTTCATTCAGCAACTATGTTTTCTATAGTTTTCCTTTCACTGTTCTGTGAAGGACAAGTAGCAAATTTACTACTTGCTTCAGTGAATGAAGGAAATGAAAAGAGATATCACAGAACTGGAAACAGTTTGACTGGCAGGTGATCTATGTGAAGGGCAGTACAAAACATTAAAAGCAAAAGAGATTTTCCCACCCAGTTTCAGATTGTGACTGAAATAAACAATAATTGTGATGCTCTGGGATTGTGAGCACATACAGAGGGAGTGCTATGTTTTGTGCATTAATATTTGATTAGATATTTGCAAACTTAATGGCACGGATGCAGGAGTTGTTTGTGCACTCTGCTTTCCCATCGAGGTTTTACTAAATTCAGCTTTGGCTTCAGTATTTGTTTCCTAAATGTCTATGCATCCTGAATGAGTCGCTAACATGCAACTTCATGACACTTTTATTTGAAGATTAAGGTTCAAGCACTTGTCGGGATACAAAAATCATAAAGCATGCAGTCATCCAATGGACTGAGAAACCATATATTATTCTCCAACATCAAATGGAGTGATATCACCCCCTGTTATTCCCATCCTTTACTACATTTTTTCCATATACTGACAAATAAAGATGAAATAAAGAGTTTATCCTCAGCTTGTCAGGCTTAGCTCTGCACTGTCAGATTGTACTTCACATCAGTTGTGCTTTGAGGTGAATGTTTATCATCCTTACTTAATATTAGCGTTACATTTATCTGAATCTGCTGGAAACTCAGTCATTATTTTGAGAGTTATGCCGTCACTAGCCAAAGTGGAAAAGTCAGGTATCGCCAGAGTCATTAGGATTCATCTTAAGGACCCCACAACACTCATCTGGATTTTTCATTCTGATGTTTTAAGTGCTGAACAGAAAGAACTGACCTTGAACTGATCGACCGACGCTGCCAACACTACAGCTACAAATGTCACATAAGTGGCTAAAGCAATCTACAGTATTGTGATTGCTTTTGGTGGTCGTATTCGTACTCGCCATTGGAAATTAAAACCAACGTTGCCCTGGCCATTTTTCTCTGGGAATTGTAGAACAGTCTAATGTTTGTTATCTGGACTTTTGCGATTGAGAAACGGGTCTAGCCCTGTTAATTAACTCCATTTCCATTACTCATCACCAGGCCAAGTGGAGCTGTGCCAGACTCATGAATAGAAAGGCCAGTCGTTGAATACAACTCTAACAAAGCTAGCAGGATGTTTGTTGCTTTGCTGTGCATCTGTAGTGGCCTATAACTAAGATTATAAGCTGTTCAAATGTTTTACAGGAGCAGCCAAACAATTCACGGATACATTATAAACTGCACTACATTTGGCATTGTTTCAATTTGTCTTGTGTCTTCTGCATTCTGAACAAATGTCCAAAGATCGGACAGGGATAACAGTGCTTGCAAGAGATGTAGCTTTATTTATGATGATGATCTGGCCTAAGGTAGTCTGGTTCAGCATTCCCCAAAATGATCAGTCAGGACCTGCAGAGGAGGGTCAGAGACAGATGCTGGCTCGCAGATATATTTATGATTTTGGCTCCAGATATTGTTTGGTTTATCAGAGATTGGTCACAAGATGCTTAAGATGAGTCACATTTAGAGCGGTAGAGAGAAGCTTTGGCTGTACTACAGTTCGAAGGGAAACTGAATACACAAAATACTTTTGATTTGACACTGAGTCAAAGGTGTGGACACGCGCCAACTATGTCAAACTGTGGGTATTTTTGGATGCAGATTTTTTTTTGGCTTGTCACCTCTTTTTGCACGCACTGTACTCATGATGCTGATGAATCTACAGATTGGTTAAATGGCTGTGGATTTAAGGAGATTAGCAAGGCTGTATTTTTTTTCTTTTTAATCAGAGCTTAGTTAAACATATTTATACAGGTGCAAGCAAAAAGAGACGTGACAAGAAAGGAGGAATGAGTCCTCACTCTTCTTTGTATAGTAATAGTGGAGGTCAAGTTGTCAGTTGTGTTTCCTAAGCAGTCTATTTATCACACAAATACCCATCAAGCTTGAGTCGCAAATGTATTAGTTACACTTAAAATAATTCAATAGCCGTACAATAAATTGATTATCATATTGGATGGATGGATGGATGGATGAACTGTAGCAAGCTGTAACTAATAAACTTGAGTCTGTGTAAAGATTGTATGAATATTGAAATGAAAACAGCATATAATTAATTTACAAAGCACAAAACACCCACAACAAATCAACAAGGAGTTGACAGTGACACACATTAATACTAATGACTAAACACTTAATTTAGTCTATTCTAGATACTTTATTTGCAGCATATTCTAAAAACATATATTCAGCCAAACGACCCCTGTAAGGGTTTACAGAGATGCCCATATGTACATCAAAACAGTTTCTGTTCATTGCAATGGTTTCTCCTGTTCACACTGGCTCCAAAGAGATCCTGTCTCAGAGCAATTCCAATGTAAGTCATGAGGACAAAATCCAAAGTCCTCGGTCTGTGCAAAAATACATCCCAAAGCTAATATGAGACTGAGTTAGAGAAATCAAGTCGGTATGTTCCAAAGTTGCTGTCGTTTTAGTATAAAGTAGGGGATTATTAGTAGGGAATTTGTACTAAAAAGACAGCAACCTTGGAAAATGCCCACTTGAGTTCTCTAACTCAGCCTACTGAAGACGTTTTGGATTGTGTCCCCATCACTTACCCTGAAATCCCTTTAGTAAGAGATCTCTTTGTGGCCAGTACAGATAGAGGGACCAGTAGCCCTTACAATGTGCATATGGGTATATTAAGAATTTTATTAAGATACACCTGAAAAAAGGTGACCCTGTCCTTAGGTTTGATTAGGTTTAGTCACAAAAACAACTTAGTTAGGGTTAGAGAAAGTTCATGGTTAAAAGAAAGTGATGTTGACTGTTGATAGGAGTTAGGTAATAAACAGCGGTCTCCCGTGTTAAAGTTGCAGCGCTTTGTCGACCCGTCCATCCACATTTTTTGTTTTGCGGCAGTACAACAAGACAAGGGTCATAACTCACAGGGCCACTGGAGGTCTTTGTCAGTTAAAGGTAAGCATGTTATATTTAGGACCTGAAAACAAATGGCAAATGTCATTTATCTTAGGAGGACAGCCACGGAGATGACGGACAGTGTTCAGAGAGTCACAACACGTTTCAGTTCTCAAGCCAAGCATTAAAGCAAATATTGATACAGCATTATTGTAGAATCATTTTGTATGGTGATGCAGCAGATCCTCACTGGAGGTCTCTGTTGGTTCTTTGCTCTCATTAGCTACTTCACTCATTTATATAGTGAATATATGAACTCACTTCTCTTGTGACTTTGCTTTTGTCAGTTACAGAGCATTGTAGCTTAAGTGGATGGGAGATATAAAGCAGGGTGGGAGGTTTGTTTCATATCAGTATAATTCCTTTAATTTACCAATAGAGCTCAATAGAGGTCATAGATGACTAAATGGCTCTTGGAGCATGGTGTAATATCAGAAATTGTCCTAGAAGGAGATGCTGTGGACTGTTTGGTTGGTCAGCAGTTTTACTGATGATGACTCAGAGGAGGATGAGTTTATCAGCATGTGAGCCACAGACGCAGCAGGCTGCAGATGCATGGGCGAGTGTATGGATCATGTAGCAGAAGACGGGACAGGTGCACATTGTTAAACAGCTGCAGCAGAGGCATCACGCCCAGAATATAAAAGCCGTCATTAAACACTGCGCCGATAGGACCTCACTTCTCTGGCGGATGTATTTACCGCTGAAGCCTCGTGTTAATGAGCTGGATCAGGAATCGGTTGGAGGACTCGACACCTCAGCAGCAGCTCATCAATAGATGGCAGTTTTTTGTTTTTTTTTTAAATTGGACTATAAGATGAGGCTGGAAAATGCATTGTGGTGAAGTCCAGCTGTTGCAGTAGCAATTATTGACACAGCATTGAAATAAAAATGTAGAATAATAGTAATAAATAAACAGTTAACACAGTGCCAAGAAGATATGAGAGATATAGTATGAAACAAGTAAATTAGAGGTAAATTATACTATGAAGAAAAACCAATGTGTGATATTACAATATACATATTATACTCTACCAGGTGTTTATTAAAATGTGCTCATATTCACTGAGTCTGCAAAGAAAACCATACATATTGAGCGGGAAGTGTCAATGTGTGCAAAACAATTCTAGTCACCTTATCAACAATATTCTATTTACAGAAGCAGATAACGTGTGTACAGGCTGAATATGCAGATGTGGATATTTGCATTATTACCTGTTCAGTTTATCAAAATATCCAGATGTCAGGAGTGTGAAGGTGCCACAGAAAAAACCACAAGGAAAAGAACATTATGTTATTGTGTGATAAAGCCCCAGCAGCCTCTATCTGCACTTCTTGAATGGCAGCTAATTCTGTAAAGAAACTGCTTCCACCGTATGTCACCCACTAGAGGGGGATAAGCACATCTTAAATGTTTGTTAGTCAAACAACACTGAAGAAGGAGGATGCAAAGATCGTCAGTGAGGGACTGCTGCTGTTTTAGTACAGGTTTTTCTTATGTAGTCATATTATTTTCTGTATGTTCATTTAGTGTTCTCTATAACTGTGACATTTTAACATTATTTAGGTGGAGGCTTCACATAAGCCCACTGGGTTTTCTGCTGTTCACTGTATATTATTTGTTATCTAAGTTTTATTAAATCTTACCTTCCATTTTTACATCATCAACAGAACAGTAAAATGGAAAGTGGTTGGTCTGAGCTATTTTGAAGCAACTTGTTCAGTCGCATCACTTTTTCTATGTTCCCCTGTTGTAGCACTGACTTTGGCCGAGAGCCCAGGAAGAGAGGTTGTGAGAAAAACTTGAGCTATTTAAATAATCTGCCACTGGGAGATAAGACTGTGTGTGTATTAATCATGTTGCGGGGACAAATATGTGTTCAAACAGTCACATTACGGGGACTAACCTCCCAAAACCTATCCATACAGCGTAGACTGGGGCCTACCTGCTATCTAATCCCTATAAATGACCCCAATAACTTGTACACATGTACTTGGGGAAAGTTTGTGATTCAAATTAGGAGGCAAAATTCTGGTCCCCACAAAACCATAAAAGGTTTAAAGACATGGTTTTTGTTTACATTTTGGCCAAGAGTTATGTTAATGTTAGGGTAAGCGTTGGTCTAGGCATGTAGTGGTTGTGGTTAAGGTTAGGGCAGGCAATGTGAGTCAATGCAATGTGCATATTGAGAGTCATTACTGCTGCAGATTTAATATCTTGAGAAATTTGACTACTGTGCGTTGTTTAATTAGTTTGCCTTTGCATTTGTCTTCTTACAGTTTTAAACACTCACACAGGAGCTTCCCAGTACAAACACACTAATACTATTTTTACACGTAGCCACGTCATGTGTGTTGGGCAGATGAGAAGGCTATTCAATATCAAGAAAAAAGTGGCAGTGGCAGTAAAAGTGAAAATGCAACCAGAAAGGGTTAAAGATGGATTGCTATCTGATTGCTCAAACCACCGGAGCAGGTGCTTTGAGAGACATTCTGGCCAGATGTTGAAATGGTGAAAATGCATCTTTACTCCAGTCAGCAACAGTTAAATGTCTGTGGAAACAGCTGCTTCCAGGTTCGTGCCCCTGTGATTAAAGCAAGTGATTATGACACTGAAATGATGTTAACACTGAAATTATCATCATCACATCATTTTCCAGTCCAAGAGGGAGAGCAGCTCCAGTGGCTTTTTGTGAAGTCATATAAAACAAAACACGCAAAATAACATATTGTTCAAACATCAGTATGTTGTATTCATAATTTAAACTCCACATCATTGTAAATGGGAGCCAGCCCTCAATGATTTTTTTTGTTTAAATAAAGGCAATGTCTAAACTCTATCTAAAAATGGAGTAGGTTTATAAAAAGCTCACATCAAATGGGTCATACCAGCATGTCTATATACAACGTAAGGACAGCAGGGTTTTGGTGGTAATTGATTTCACTCACTCGGTCACCAGGTACAGTATGACTCATGCTGAATCCAGTTTGTTGCGGCGTCATGACGCAAGCTGCAACCTGTCTCTTGCTTTCGGCTCAAACTACAGTATGTACCACCTTCTGCTACGACTAGGCTTCAGAGCCAAATAGACTGAGTCGTGATTATTCAGGATGGATGTACCTATAGTCGTGCATCCTCCCCTTTTAAAATCTCTCAAACCAATGGATGTCCACAGTGACTTTTGATCCCCAACATCAGAGTGAAGCCTACAGCTCTTGTATACACAGGATTTCGTCCAAACACAGATGAAAAGCCTCTTTCCTTTATGTACCGGTGCAGTTTACAGGTTCCGCTGACTTTTAGAGTGTGAGGGGTCAGTGCCCAGCAAATCTGCGGTGCCAATCTGCAATTCAGCTGCATCTCAGAGCCAACGGCGCTATTCAGAATCTAAACATCAGATAAGGTGTATTGGCAGCTCCCGTTAGCCAAAGTGGGTCTCTGTTGTTATTTCCTTGCCTTGGTATTAGAAGGCATGTTGACAATACAAAGCCTTGTCACAAAGTTATTGATGACTCATTCCCTGTTTGGTTTAATTCTGTATCCACCAGCCCAGGATTCGACCTTCATATATCTGCCTCAGCTGTTTCCCTGCGTTGATTAAACACATGGAAGGTCGAAGCTTTTAAGCATTTTGACCACGTACATTGCTCTCCGTCAAAGACATTAACCCTTAACTGCAGCTGCCCTCTCACGGTGGGGACTTATCAATTTATAAGACGATTTATGAGGCAACGCCTATCTGGAGAATCACATGTAGGACATTGATTGCATTTACAGCTTCCCACGCATGTGTGATGTCTGTTATATGGATTTCAGCATGTGACATGACTGGAAAAACAATGCCATGATAAGTATTCTAGAGACCTATCAACCAAGCGTCCCTGCTCATCCCTGATCTTTCTGCCTGTCCCGCACAGGAAGTAGAACATGGAGAGAAATACGCCACACAGCCACACTGAGCCTTGTGCAGTAGCCAAATCTCTGGATAAGTTTATACACTACAATCAAGCCGTAGGCCATGACGCCTGGCAGGGATTACCAAGGGATTACAATCTATTCACCCCACTGGGATTCCATCACATGGTGGATCAGATCTCTGTGACAGGGGGACCAGTGTGCAGCACTCCCTCAGGGCCACAAACACTACTGTGACAGATTTGACAAAGCGCCTAAATCTGTCTGACAACTCAACACAAACCGTTGTCTGGCTACAATGTGAATGTTAAACTACCACTACAGGGTTTGACATCACGGAGCTCTGCCATGGCGTTTCTCCTCCATTACCTTCCAGAGGGCAGAAAGCAAAACAATTAGGGTTTTGGAAGAAATTAAGATAGTTTGGCCAAGAGTCACTGGTCGCAATCCAGACCATTAGTGATGCAATGTTGCACAAAGAGCTTGGATTTTTACAAAGGCCAACTTGGGGATTTGAATCCCTTTGTAAATATAGACTTTGCTGTTTGAATAATTGAAATGTCAGTTTGAAAACCAGAAAAGAAAAACTTTCCCAAACAGCTTACAAATCATAATAATGAGAATATGGATGTCAATTAATCAGCATAGCCAAAACCATGCATACAGACCTTTGGCAGATTATGTCTGAATGCTTTGGACCGCTGAAAAAATTAAGCAATGGCTTCAGATGTGATGTCACAAGAGAAAAATTATAAATCCTCTTGTTCTCCGTTTGTTGCATTAAACACTGGACACCATCTGTTGGGTTGGACTGCAGAATACAACAGCAGCATGGTGGCAGCTGCCACCCTAAGACACAACAGCCTGGCCACAGCCTCATGTCGCACGCTGACACAATCTAAAAATACTACTCTGGGCTCCGTTAATGGGCTTTTACACTGTCTTAGTTATGGAAGGCAGACAAGCACACTGAGCAGAGATGAAGCTAAAAGGTCATTAATCAAAATAAGTCAACTCACATTATTGAGTACTATCACAACATTTCAGAAAAAGACAACAACTGGTCCTGTGTATCTAATACGTCAATGCACTCTACTGACCCCTCCCTCCACTCTGACCCCTCCTCCAGGCAGTAGGTGACTGAGATGGGCGTTCGTCTAGGCTGCTTGAGCGACTCCCCGTGGTGGCCGCCGCCGCTGCTGCTGCTGCTGTTCTGCACTGTCCCCTTCTGTTCAGGACGGCCGTTCGGGATTCCCATGCCCTCTGTGAACGTGGCGGTGGTGTTCAGCGGCTCGGCCTACCAGACAGAGATTAAGGGGCGGTTGAGCCGGGAAAACTTCATGGACCTGCCTCTGGAGGTGAACCCCATCACTGTGCTGGTCAACAACACCAACCCACGGGCACTGCTCACCCGCATCTGTGACACCCTCTCCACCAACCGCGTCCATGGCGTGGTGTTCGAGGACAACGTTGGCTCGGAGGCCGTGGCACAGATCTTGGACTTCATTTCCACTCAGACAGCTGTGCCCATCGTGGGCATCAGTGGAGGCTCTGCTGTCGTCCTGCCATACAAGGTCAGTGTGGGGACAGGGGCAGGAACGGAGAGAGGGCCAGTAAAGAGCTGGCTGGGGCTTTAGCCACGGCCACTATTTATGGGACCCTCATTGTAGAATATAATTGGAAACTGATCAAACTATAGCAATTTAATTCACATTTTAACCCCTTGAATTTGCATGAAATATGCCCAGAAACTACATGTCAAGCATTCAGACTGCACAGACGTCCAAATAAAAAAAATTGAACACAGTGATTCAGAGAGAGAGAGAGAGAGATAGTTCAGAGAGATGCACTCTGGGTAATCAAGGCCACTTGGAAGCCTGAGGAGCCTGATTAAATCTTCAGGTAATTTCTTATTGATATCATTCACAGTCAGCAACTCACATAAGACACTGCCGCTAAACAGAAAGCTGTATAAAGTAATGAACACAAGAAATGACAGGATGAATACAGATGGTCAGTTGTTAAATAGCAGCAGTAGAGATGCCACCAGCTACACCTTTGGGGTCTAAATCACTTGTCATTTTCCTAATGTTATAGGCTAAATGACCACAGCCCACAGCTTTTCATCATTTTCCGCCACAATCCTGGTTTGTAACTGCTATAAATCTCGAGCTTTAGGAGACACAGGAAGGTGTGGAGCAACAGAGGCACAGGTTAAAATATCCTCAGACAAGATCAATCTGAGAGCATTAGGGAAAACCTGCAGAGCATTGTTTCTATTGTAACAATTACTTCCTAGGCTGCTCACACACACACATGCACAGAAATAAGAGCTAACTTACAACTAATTCAATTCAATTCAGTTTTATTTATATAGCGCCATATCATAACAAAGTTATCTCAGGGCACTTTTTCCATATAGAGCAGGTCTAGACCGACTCCTTATGTTTACAGAGACCCAACAATTCCCACCAAGAGCAAGCACAAGCGACAGTGGCAAGGAAAAACTCCCTTTTAACAGGCAAAAACCTCAAGCAGAACCAGGCTCTGGGTGGGCGGTCAAGTAACACTAATAAATCACACATGCGTGATGAAACAGGTCCCACAGTTTGTCCTAAACAGTCTCATGTAACTATAAAGCTTAAGGCTAGACAGAAAACTCCCCTACAGCTACTACTGTTTTGCAGTGGTAAAAGAAGTATTCAGATCTTTCACTTAAGTAAAAGCAGCACATCGTAGGCCATAACACAAATTAAGATTTTTGTTGACTATAAATGTACTATAAATCGTCAGGTGGACTATGAGATAAGTCGCCGGGGTAATCGTTTTTTTTAGATCCCCTTTTCGGCCATTTGTTGTCAAGTGTCAAGTACTCCCATACTTTCTGCAGCAAAGTCTGTGGTAATTACAACACTTAAAGCAAAAAATAAATTATTTTAATCACAATTCCACTCAAGGTGCAGATTTATTTTCTTGGGAGCAGTCAAATGATCACACAGAAGCCCACACGTACGGTAATTTGAGAGCTAATTATACCAGCCATAATGAGCATTAGATAGATGGACAGGCACAATCTGTCATTTTAAAATGACTTAATGATTAATAAATATCAGAAATTTCTAGTTTGCTCAGGAATGCATTAGAGTTGCACTGGGTTCAAGAAGCAAGAAATTAGGAAATCAGAATTAGGGAACTTTGTCAAGGGCAAACATAAAACATGAATCCCTCAAATGCTCATTCTAGCTCATCCAGTGAAGTCAGGTTTTAGTTGGTCAATATATCATCATTATCAGTACTGTATTAGTACCGCATGCAGCCCTAACTCTCAGGTGAGGTAAACAGCTCAAGAGATGCTTGTGACATAAACAAGCCATTAAACTGATTTTAGAGTTGAAGCTGGAAGGTTTAGCAGCGATGATCCATCTATAGGAGCATCATCAACCACCACAAAAGGCTCAGCCACAGACAGCAGCTATAATCCTTTCAGAATGGCTTTCTTCTGGTGACATTTTAGTGCCTCCTGCAGAAGACGATACAGAGCTCTGCATTATAAAACAACATCACATGTTGAAAATACAGTTTAAAGCCCTGCAACAAGATTCATGCTATTTATGGTCTTTAAAGATTTAGGGCAAAGTAAACTTTGCGCATTAGAAATAATGATGTATTAAATGCTACATGTTAAACATTGTATATTGAAAAGGCAGAAATAAAATTTACAATAATATTACATATATAAAATATACATTAGAAAATATGACAACGTTTCAATTTAAACCATCTGGAAATTATATATAATTAGGGCTGAACGCTATGCAAAAAAAAAATAATCATATTGCGATTATTTTGACAGATATTGCGATTTCGATAATATTTGGATTAATTGTTCAGCCCTATATCTAATTCAGAAAGTTCATGGGAAAGAAATACACTAGTATCGTCAGCAAAAAGCAAGAGACATGGATGAAGATGCAGCAGATAAGGAACAGAAGGGGTCCAAGAACAGACCCCTGCGGGACACCACGAGAAACTCACATCACGTCAGATCTCCACCCACTTACACGTACAAATTGTTTGATGTTTAATTTAATAAAGAACCATTTGTACATCCGTCCATGGAAGCCATAATGAGAAAAATTAATAGGCAATACATTGTGATCAACAGTATCAAACATATTAAAACAAGACCGCAAGCATTCATTATTGTCTGAATTGGATTTGACCATCTCGTTAGCAATTTTGAGATCAGTGGGAAATATTCTAGTTAGAAATAATTAGGCAAATACATGAATGAGAGGTTTGACCATTGAATAATGACTTTGGTGACCTGCATAAGCCTAGCTTCATCATGACCTGCTGCTGAGTTTGTCTTTTTAGCTATAGTACCAATGAACTTGTTCTCTGAAAAGGATCAAAACCTTTTTCAGAAAATCCGAAATGATCTAGCAACTTATACTTCAGTCTATGTATATTGGATTAGAATATAGTTATCTTTAAGAGGATACAATGTTTTTCGATTTGAGTCTTGAGGCATTTTCTATTTTGCGACAAACAAGGAGACAATACTATGACCGCAGTAATGTCTTTAATTCATATGGGTTTGTAGACAGCTCCCCTGTCAGCTGCATCCATTTCAGAAAACATGTTGGGTGATCTTGCCATCAGCATGGCTTCTCGGGGCTAATAAAATCAGTGTCCGTCAGCAGTTAATGCCTCCTGCTGCTCATTTGCACTCTAACCATTCTAACTTGAGGACAGTAACAGCAACTCAATCATAATCAATTACCAAAAAAACACATGTAATAAGAAATAAGTGTAATGACAAAAGGCAGGCAGCTGTTTTTCATCAGTAATTAGCCAGTGAAGGAAGGTGAGGCCATTAATATATGTTGTGCAGTGAATGCATTAAAAGTGCCTTACAGAACAGTAAGTGCATGCATTATTAATGGAGGGTCCCCAGTAATATTCTACCCACTGAGGTACCAGGACTCTGATTGACACACACCTCCCTGCCTCACTTGATAATTTGATATTTTTTAAGAATTTCATATGGTCTTGGGCCCCCCATGCAGTCAATGTTCCATATGTGGTTTTCCATGTTTTGGCCCTTTAACTACAAATATGTTAGATTTATATTGCTGATGCCCATTTTCCTATCTTCAGGAGAGCCACTGGTTCCTGTTCTGCTAGTGTGCTATGAAAATCAAATTGCAAATGCTCAAAACCTGTTTGAGAGAGATGTTTTATGGTAGATGAAAGTTATGTTACACAGTACATTTGCACAGTTTTACAGTTGGTCTGTTTTGAAAGCTTCGATTTGTTGTTGTGTGTTCAGTTGCTGGTGGGAGGCTCTGACAACCAATAATTCACATTTGGCTGAACATTGTTGTATTCGCAAGCTACAGTAAAGCATTATGTTGGAAAATCAAACCCAGACAAACAAAAAGCAAACATGGATGATATGATTTTGGCAGTTTCTTGGACTGAAGCAAAATTCTCTCAAGCAAAGTTCCTGCAAGTACTTGGACACCCCAACATGGAAGGCTTTTTAAAGACCATACCATGTGACTATAAAGATAAGATATAATGTCCCCTTAAGAAATATACACGATCAGGGTGGCTGTAGCTCAGTTGAAATGTTCAATCTCCAACCTCTACTGACCACACGTCGAAATGTCCTTGAGCTACTGAACCTCAAATTGCCCAAATTGTCTGTATGGAAAAAAATGTAAGTCTGCTAAATGAATAGAATGTAATCTTATGTCCAGAATCTAAGGGTATGTTTTGGAAAATGATCAGCAGTAGTGTAGCTTAAGCTCACAAAATTTGTATTTAATGGGATGAAATATGCAAACTAAATTAAAAAATTTTAAAAATGACCCTGACTATAAAGTCTTCTACCACAAACACAGCTTTAGGACAATTGATACATATGAGTAATATTGAATATAGATAATAATACTATATAGAAGTTGGTGCATTCATTTGCACACTTTTTAAGATTGCTGAGCCCACTTTACAACCCATCAGTGACATGATGCTTCATTTCAGAAAAGGCTGCCAATAGCAGGCTGTGAGGAAGTAGAGAGAGGGGTCTGTCAGCATATCTGCTTAACATCCAAGGGACCACTATAGATTAAATCACACCAATAGAGCTGGAGTAGTGGCATTTTACCTCTGGGATCAGTCTGTCCAGAGTGATTATAGTGGCACATATCACAGAATCCAGATGGCGGAAGTCCAGGTTTTTACAAGTGGAAAAATAATGGACTACCACGCTATCATTACAGTCACTGTTTCAAAATGAGATTCAAACTCAAGGTTTGAAACATCAATAAGAGTTTATTCCAATGGTCATTCTGTTATTTAAAATGCAACATGAGTACTGGCAGCAAAAATGTTGTGTCTCCTCTAAATATTTATGTCTCAATGTATTTGGCACAGCAGTAGTCACCTGTTTATAATTTAATTAGTCATTTATTAATATTTAAGTGCTGTAAATGTAACAATGTGCACATGCCAGTTATGTACCAGATACACAGAGATGGTTTTAGTCCAACCCTCTTTGAGTCCTCTTCTCAATAATCAGGGACGCCACCCGTCGATTGATTTATGGGACACTGTCAAAGGTAGTCAACAAGGCAATGGAGCTCATTCATTTTTCATACGTATCGCTGAGAGCCAAGAGTCTGATCTTTCTGAAAGTGACAGCATAAAATTAGGTGATAAACTGATTCCTGTCCTCAGGACATTTCAGTTTCTTGATTGGCAAACATGCCATTATCCTCTTCATTTTCTATCCTGATGAGAAAAAGAAATATAATGACAAGCAAAAGTTCAGCCAGTGAAGGAACTAATGTTAAGATGAAGACTGGTATTAAGCAAAGTTCACTCCACTAACAATATTGCTTATTTATGCATTGATAGAGTTAGAGCTCATTCAAGCTAGCAGTCATATGTCAAATTCAGATAGACAAGAAATCAGAGCTACATACTTCACTATTGCTAGCAGATCAATCAGTTGACCACGGGTCTGCTTAGTGTGCAAACAGTGGATAAATCAATAGCAGTAATCGTGGCTGAAACAAGGGACTGAAATATCTGTGAAGCCCAAAGAAAGCTGGACCTGCACCTGGTTTAAAAGCTAAATTATTGCTGCTTCTTTGCCTGGACACAACAGCACAGATCGCCAAAAAGTCCTCTAACCTAAACAACAAAATCTGCCACCTCTAGTTAACTTTTGACTAGGTTTACTCATCTTAAAGTAAGTGAAGATGCTTGAGCTGCCATTTCTACTGGACTTTAAACTAAGCTTTGATTCATCACTTCCTGTAGCATGAAAAAGTGACACCAGTAGACCATTGGGGTGATTATACAGCATCTCAGTTAGACAAAGGAAGTGTAGTTTTAACTGAAAATCCTTCCTAGTGTATCTTTGACTACAGTAGTTTTGTTACAGCCTGGCTGGAAAAATCTGCGACATATCTGAACAAATAAAGACATCCAGTGATGTCCTTCAGAAGTAATTACACACTCAGGGGGGTTGTTGTAGCATCATAAATCCTGAACAAACATGGCATGAATTCTACCTTTCCTCTCATTACACATTTAGTTCAATATCCTGACCTAAATTCAAAGCATCCTTTGAAGCATTCATTGTGCGGTCTGACAGATCCCATCCTCCAAGCCACTGCGCTGTAAAGTGGACAAAATGTAAGTCAGACACGAGCGAAACCCTGATTGTCTTTGCAGGAACATGAGCCCGAGGCTTTTCTCAGAAGTAGAGCAGTTCTTTTTTTTTTTTTCCTCTGTCTGCCTTCACTACGTCCTGAACTCGCTTGTCTCTACCTCCACCTCCCGCTGCATTTTGAAAGTACTGGCACAGTTACAGTGTAACCTGTCTAGACTTAGGCAGAGCAAGTGCCGAACAGTCAAACAAAGCAGCCAGAGGGGAGCAAGACATGGTGAGGAAGACAACAGTGAGTCAGTACAAGTACAACCGTAAAAGAAAAACGTAATCCATGCAGCATTAAGTTTCCTCCAAAATGCATTTGTTGTTAGTATATAAACGTAATATCTAGGAGACAGGGTTGCATGGGGACTGAAGATCTGACTATCTCTTATCAACAACAACATATTGTCAATAACTGATGAAAAATTATAATTTCTCTTAATTTTCTTGTGTGAAATGCAGAATGAACATCCATGCTCATTTGCATATTGTTTCAACGTTGCTCCACACCATCTATACAGCATTGTAATCTTGGTTTTTAAGTGGAAAATGGCCAGGGAGTTGTGTGTCTGTTCCTAGTTGCCGTGCAGGATCTATGTGACGTCAGCAGCACAGGAAGCTGGTGCCAGGGCATTTCCTGCTGCGTGGTGGAGGCACACATATGTCGTAGCAAAGAGTCGTGGCCAGAAGTCAGTCTTCACTGAAGGACAGAGAGGGGGATGGCTGCAGTCCAGTCATGTGACCAGGGAGACCATACACCACTTTGTGTTCCATATCTTCAGTGCTAATTTCACCCACTGCCACAACACATTTACCACAATACATCATTTCATTGTGGCATTCAAATAACCTTCAGCTTTCCACTGAGACTGTTCTAGAGCAGGTAAAGACTGACGTTTGTGTATTGGCCCTGTAACATAGCCTTTCAGTGACATAGACAGCTGTGGTTTAGACATAATCACTGCCCAAAGCATCTAAAAACTAATCTTCTGACTGCAGAGCATTCGTCCAACTGGACACTGCAAGATTTGAGCACCACACGCTTAACAAAATGTTAAAGGGTTAAAAAGTTCAAGTTGACTGTGTAGGCCAACGCTGCGTTTCTGCATCCGTGTTTGTAAACAGATATGAGTTCTTCTGTATATTTTACCCTTGTGAATGTAATCTCTGACTTGAGAAGTTAAGCTTTCCACTCAATGGCTGTAATCTTCTTTGGGACTGTAGACTATTAGTGCGAGCTTCTGCAGACAACACTGTGGAAGTACAGCTTACTGACTGAATAGAGTCATGGTTGACGCCCAGGTTAAAATTCAACATACATTATCACTAGAATTGGGCAATATGATTATATATACCATGAGATGATGGAGGTTTTTAAGAATCTAAAGAAAGTCCAGTTGCCTTTGACTTAGCACTTCTAGATATAATGTGTATGAAAAACAAGAGTTTTAGCTTCCAAGTTTCTCTTTAAGTACATGGCGTTTGGTGAAATTCTTGGAGAGCGATCAGGGAATAAGTGGGATGCAGCCAGGAGGAGGCTATAATGGCTGGCTTTGTGGCCCACCTTTGGGTGGCCATGTGGCATGGGTATAAACATTTTAGCATTTTAGCCTTTAGATGGGGTCAGATAAGACATTGTACGACTTGTTCTTTCAAAGCCTAATGAACTCTTTTGGCTGCATTTCGCTCCTAGAAAGGTGATCACTGCTGGTTCATATTGCATTCTGTGTAACCGATTATGACAGTTTAATTTTATCCACTACAACCATCTGCTGTGGACAGTACTGTACATGTACTCTGCACACTGACAGGGCGGTCGTGACTTCAGGCTTTGAGCTGCAGCTGAGCCTGTAGTAATGCCCCAGGCTCATTTGGACTGCGATATCTGTCCGCTCTCTGCTAATTGAGCTGTTGTGATTGTAGTTTGCAGGGGGTTATACTCTGGGCTAGTAAGCATGTACAAGGCATAGAGAAACACCTGCACATACAGCACTCTGACACCTTAGCACCTGTTGGCGAACAAACTGATTGTGCACCGTTGCAGACGCTGAAACAGGCAGCAGCACATACAGGAACAAGGCAATAACGCTGACAGATTTGCTGTGGGACAGTGAGGGGAAGGTGAAAATGAGCAGATTTATACGATCTTCTCAAGCTCCTCCTTGACTAACCTGCGTAAGATCCCTGCACCCAGTATGGATGTATGCAGCCAGCCGGCCTCCACTGCAGTCTAATCCATCTTAGTCCACAGCAGCTCCCTTACACTGAGCTGAAACCAATTCCAAGTAAACATGCTGATAACTGAATGTCATTTATGTGAATATTAATCAGTAACATATGAGATTTTAAAGATAAGATTTGGGAATAAAATGAAAAAGGATAGCTGCCGAAGAAGGGATATTATTTCTTCTTTGCATTCATAGCAGTTGTAGGTTTAGGTACAGTTCACTTGTGGGTCGGACCACTTCTCTTTCAATTAATAAATCAATGGTAAATTAAAAACTATGCATGAAAGACCGCTTTATTATATATAGCTACTTCACTGTTTGGTGACATAAGAAGTCAGAGAAGTCTGAGAAAACAAGGGCAGTGACGAGTGAAACGAGACAACGCAGAGAAAGAAAATGTTTTCAGGGGCGTGAGCAGAGGCACAAAGTCAGTGGATTTAGCCGTGATGTCTGAAATCATAAGACGCTCATACATCACACGAGCGCTGAACTTCTTTCAAGGACAACAAGGAGACAGGCGGAATAAGATCACAGGCCCGTTTGCAGTCTCAGGATACCTGACCCCTCCGATCCTCAGCTCTGAGGGCCCGGAGCGCAGGATGGAGTGTTTTTTTCCCCAGAAAGGGAGAGGGTCAGGAGGGGGCCACCTACCTATCAGCCTGACGGAGGCAAACTGCTTTTATAACAAGATCACACCAGAGTCCAAACAGATATTTCTATTTTAGAAAGATTAGAGGCAGAAAATGTTTCAGGTTAATAAGTTAATAACAACAGAATAACAAACCCTATTCACACAACATAATGTAATAACTTTATATACTCACTCACACTAATCAAGTCATGTTACTACAAGTAACTGGAATCTGCTGAAGAATCAATAATCTCTGTAGAAACTAATGGCTCTGTATGTAGAGCAGCATCAATCCATCACATTCATTATGATGCCTTGGTATAATTAATGTGAAGAGATAAGATCAAGGTCAAGATGCTGGCAGGATTGTTAGTTGTTACTTTTATTTCAGTACCTATTTCTAATAAGGCACCCTTTAAAAAGGGTTTATACGTTTTAACTAATGGCTTTATTAAACGTTAATAAATTGTTTATTACCATTTGTATTAATAAGGAGTTATGGTTTCTCACTGTCTAATGAGCACAAGTTCATAAGTCTGCAATTATAAGTGTTAATAAGTCATTAATTATGGGTTTTACATGAAGTCTGCAGTTGATGAATAAATATAGACGTTAATAAATTGATTTTGGTCTGGATGTTCTGCAGCTCTTGCAGATCTTAAGTGTTTTATTGTCCATTAATACAGCCATTAGTTACAACTTATAAACCCGTTACCTCCGTATTCTTAGCATTAGCTAGTATTTGGGTACCAGCTTCTAATATGATACTCTTTAGTAAGTGTTTATAAGCTGTAACTAATGGCTTTATTAATGTTTAATTCATATTATTTGAGGTACAAATCCATATTTGAAGATGACCTACAAACTTTTGCTGGTGGCTTATTAAAAAGCAAGAAACCCATTATCCTTCATTCATATTAACTATCATTCCTTTCATATGAAGGAATAATAAAAGGTAAATTATTTTTAAAACGTTTATCCAGCCTTCCCCATTAAAACCTTTACTTTTTGCAAACATGACGTTAAATAGCGCACCTTCGAATAAGACAACATACCCTTTGTGTAAGAAAGCAACACAATTACAAAAATATTTCTAATAAATGTTCGGTCACGCAGTCCTCCAGAAGCTCTCAAAGCTTTAGCTTTATCTGAACTGGAAGAACAGCTATTTCTTTTGTTTAGTGCTTTAAGAAATGTCTTTGTGCTGGAATATTTCCAGTCGAGTGACAATGCAATGCAAAAGGCACAGTAAAGTGCACAGAGCAGGTTTTCTTGTCTTTTCGTTTCGGTGGTGATTCATTGATTTTAAAATGTTACAGACAGCACCTTTAAAGGGTAGCTCAATACTAAATCACAGGGAAGAAAACTGCTGCTGAGCGCCGGGCACCTTTGGCCACACCCCAATCAGTGATGTCACAGCAGGTGTTATGTCTTTGACAACTGATTGGAAAAACTCTACGATTCAGGGCTTGTTTTAAACACCGCCTGAAGCTTTACTTCACCTGAAGTGTAAAAGACTGGACAACACTTTTAATCAAAATCTCAAGGCAAAAGTATCAGACACTGCAAAATGCAGTGAAATAAAGTATTTTCCCTCCTCTACACTTTTTTTTTTAATAATACAGTTAACAGAAAAGCATTCCTCGTTCCTCTCTCAAGGTCATTGTATTTGCAGAAAAGACGAATGAAATGCGGAGCAGGCGCTGGCCGCAGTGATAGTGCTATCCTTCTGAATTTGAAAGTACAGATGATGGCCAGTGTTTGCACGGCAAAAGTGAGACATGTGAGTTTAAGTGATGAATGGGTCTGCAGCTCCTGGAAGAGCAAAATAAAGCAGAACCACTTAGCTCCTGTCAAAGCTGTACTACAGACCCTACTGGTTGGGCAACTCACGTGTGATTTGTCTGAGTGTGTGTACCCTCATACTATAAAGAGGGTCCTCCAGAGATCACACTACACATTATACAAATTGAATTAAGATGTGTTAATTTTGCTTGTTAGTCAGGAGCAAATTGTGCGCAGTGAGTTAACTAACCATAAAGGTCTTCATAGATTTTCCATCTCCTCACGATGATGCCATGTTTTCCTCTTCCTCCAGGGTGAGGGCTCCAACTTCCTCCAGCTTGGCTCCTCCATCGAGCAGCAGGTCAACGGCATGTTCAAGGTGATGGAGGAGTACAACTGGGACAGCTTTGTGGTCATAACCAGCCTCTACCCGGGCTACGAAACCTATGTGGATTACATTAAGTCCTTCACAGACACCAGCTACTTCATATGGGATCTGCAGGACGTGCTGACCTTTGACATGTCCGCCGACGGCACGAACGACATCCGAGCACGAAGGCTGCTGCAGCAGATCGACGCCCAGGTGCTTTTGGTCTACTGCTCCCATGAAGAGGCGCAGTACCTGTTCACCATGGCAGCTGAGGCCGGATTGGTGGGGCCAGGCTACATCTGGATTATCCCCAGCCTGGCAGTGGGGAACCCAGACATCCCCCCACCTGACAGCTTCCCTGTGGGGATAATCAGCATCATCACAGACCGGTGGAGGATGAGCCTGAGGAAGAGGGTGCGGGACGGGGTGGCCATCGTGGTGAAAGGCGTGCAGAGCTTTCGGAAAGAGAGAGGCTTCGTTCCAGAGGGCCATAGTGATTGTCACAACCCCGTCAAGCCATCCACTACTAATGACACTCTGTTCAGGTAAGCTAAGATGTTGGGGGCCTTTATTTGTAACAGTCTTATATTAGGCTTTATTTCTAATATACCCAGGTTTTATATGTATATTTGATCATATTTTAGTAAGAAGCTTGCTTGTTTTCTGATCTGCTCCCGTTTTAATTCGATGCCGCTTGCGGTTATTTCCTTCATGTTTACATGTTGTCTTGAATTCAGATTTATGTACATTTCCACAACACTAATTCCTATGCTCTTGTCTCACAGAAATACCTTTTTTTCTGTTCAGAAACTTCTAGTTGCTTCATTTTTTCAATCGTTGTTTAGCTACTGTCAATTAAACGTAACACTTCCTGCATAGATGTTTCACATTAAAAGTCTTCTGGCAGCTGAAAGGGCACATCACTCCCTTTCCTAGTGAGTTTTACATATATAAAAGGGCAGGAAGTGTTACGTTTTACTGACAGTAACTTAGCAGCGATCAAAGAAATGGCAAATTAGAAGCGATTGGAAATATATCCAATATATAGTAATAGTATAGTAAAATATATAGTAAATTAAAATATTTTTGTATTAAAAACACAAACTTGCATCAGCAGATTGGTGAGTTTGACTTAATGCTGTGGAATGAACATTATGCTGAATTTATAATGTCAGCAATTACAGTAGATGTAATTCCAACCCCTCAATGTTTTTTGTTCATAGCCTCTTTAGAGACTGGACTTTATTTGTGTTGCTTGTCACGCTCCTGGTATTTGAGACTTGGACATTATTTGAATACTGCCGTTTACACAAGGATTTATGGTACACTGTTTCTGTGGAGTATATACATTTTGTAAATCCCCGTCTTTATGACCAATCTTCCGTGTTTGGTAGCTGGCATTCATTCCCTGTATTTATACACGCATAGGCACACACAGGAAAGCCAAGTATGATGTATGCAAGCATGTTAAAACTGGAAAAGAAGAGTTAGTGGCCAGTGGTTGTTCTCTAGGCAAAGACTGCACTCACATTTAGAAAAATGGCCACCACGGCCCCTCGAAGAAGCTCATAAATGAGAGTAAGAGTGAGTAACAGAGTGGAGGCTCTTCCCATGAAAACAACTTTGCCGTTAACTTGCCGTTAATGCTAATGGTGAACATGAGATATGAATCCTTGTAGCTTTAGACTATCTCATGTGTACTTTATGGTCTCTTGTTTGTTGTGTTTAAATGTAAACTAGACACTAAGGATAATACTTACTTACTAAATTGAACCCCTGACTATTAGGAAAATGCATATAATGTGACCGTTAACTGCGACTGAGCAAGAGGAGCCAAATCCAACAAAAAGACAATTTTTAAGGACTAACACTTGTTCCATTTAAATTGTTTTCCATGAATAGCCCAGTCCTTTTACCTAATGGAGAAAATATGTCTTAGGTCACTGCCTTCCAAAACAATGACTCTTACAAAATATTCATGCAAGTGTTTTCTGGTCACTCACTTCTATGGTTAGGTTTAGGTAATAAAAACCACTTGATCTAGGTTAAGGACAGTTCATGGTCAGTGATAAAAGAACTCACTGTTGACCATTAGTAGGCAAACTGCAGTTTCTCATGTCAAAGTCAGGCGCTTTGCATGCCTAACTATGCTCCCCAACCTCCTTTCTGAGTGGCAACATAGCGCTACTTCTGCCTTTGCTTCGTAGAGAGGACAGTCATTAGTTGCACAGCCACAAGAGGTCAATTGTCAGAAAAACAATCATAGCCTGTTTGTTGAAGTGTCGCTTTTTCTGCAGAGGACAGTCTCTTTTATTATATATTACTTGCATAACCTTGTTTAGGATATGCTGTGGATATATGTTGTCTGATGGAAGTCTGAACCATTACTGTTGTATCTTTATGAGCTTTATCATAAAAATACAACAGTAATGGTTCAGACTTCCTGGCAAAAATAAGTCAACGGTCGTTTATTTATTCATGACTTCCCATCTGTTTGGTGTTGTGAAGCACATTTTTTGGTGACTGTCACTTTCCCAAACTGTGTCCTCTGCCCTGCTGCCATCTATCTCCTCATCACTGAGCAGTCTCCTATATCTCTCGGAGATTGTGACGTAGTTTAGTGGTGTGGGGGGGTTGGTGACGACTGATAAGGGCATGGCTTCTCCTCATTAAAAGCATGCCCAAAAGAGCAATCTGTGCCATAGAACACGAAGCAAATCCTGTTTTGTTAGAAATAGCTAGCTTTGCTGTTTTAATCAGCAAAGGGGAGAGCCAGAAAAAAAACTGCTCCAGTATCCAGCTTTTGGCTGATCAAGGTCATTCGGAGTGATTGGGAGTGTGTTGTGTGTATGTGTTGTTGTAGATGGTCACCAAGGGGCTGCTAGCATCATCAGATACTTCTCTTGCATTATAAAACATCACTTTCTCCCTCTGATGTCAGAAGTCATTTTTCTTTCAGAGGCTTCAGAGCCGTAGGGGACACAACTTTTCCTTTTGTAAACCCAAATGTCCATGAAAAAGTGAAAATGGTGAATATTATCTCAGGCTTTGATACTGTACAAACCCCTCCTTTTAGACTTTCTAGACCCAGCAGGCATGATTTGAGTAGCAGCAGCTCTCGTCAGTAACGTGAAGGTCGTCGAGACAGAACAAAGCACTTTCTATCAACTTTATAGTCAGCTATTCTCTTTCCAGCCAGATCAAACATTAACGTCCCCCTCGCTTCTCACATTTATCCTCACTTGATTGGAGATTTTTTTTCACACAGGCTTTTGATAATGAGTCAGCTCACCTGTTAATGGGATTATTGCAGATTACCAGATTAAACAGGCTTTTCACGCAGACAAGGCTGAAGGCTATTCTCCTCCCAGCAGGCTTTCATCGCCTCTGCTGGAGTGACGGGTGAGGTGAGAGAGCAGCGCCACAGGTCTAATATAACAGGATGTGAGTGATGAAACAACAGATTCAAAGGAGGCAGATCGCTGTTTTCGACACGTACAGAAGCTGTCAGGACATCTTGTGTCTCTATTGTGTCACAAACAAACAGCTGGGTTTTTCTGTTGGATAAACAGGCATTTTGAGACATTATCCAATCAGTTTAAAAGGGTTCCATGATCCAGGGAGCAACATGTATGCTATTCCCACAACGGAGGGGAAAACATTTCAAACAATTTGCAGCATGTATATATGCAATATGAGTGGAAAATAAATAGATTAAAAGAAAATACAAGTGATAAAAATGTCAAGCATGTTGATGAACAGCTACAATGTTTACCATGTTGGTGTTGCGTGTTACCATGCTAGCATTTGCTAGATTAAAAGACATGAGCTCAAAGTTACTACAATTCATCCTCTGGGGACCGTGAGCGTGTTCACCAAATTTCACAGCAAACCATTCAATAGTCGTCGAGATATTTCAATAAAGAACTAAAAAGACAAGTCAGGGGTTCACCAATGTCCGTAGGATTCGTCCTCTGGGGACCACGAATGTTTGTACAGAATTTCATAGCAATCCATCTAATAGTCTGGACCAACTGCTAGCATGGCTAAAAATCTCCTCTCATAGGAGATTAAACATATGACTTAATAAGTGACAGTTATGACTTAGTATCTCATTATTGTGCCTTAAAGTTCTAATAATTATGGATCAGTAAGTTAGTTTCCCAGAATTCTGACCTACAAAACAAGACATTTGAAGATCTCACCTTAGGCTTTAGGAAATTGTGATGGGCATTTTTTCAATGACTTACATAAATACAGTATATCCAGTATACAGTACAGACATCGGTTTGATTACAGGAAACTGCTGCTTTGATGCTTTTTTAAGATTAAGTCACTGACTGGTCTGTCTCTTTGGGTTTTGTTTCCCTGCAGGCACATGTTGAATGTAACCTGGGAACACAATGACTTCTCCTTCAACAGTAACGGTTACCTGGTGAATCCAGCCATGATAATTATCACTTTGGACAGAGAGAGACAGTGGGACAAGGTGAGCTTTTCACATTTCATATTTCACCTAACACCAGAATTAGTTTTTGTGTACACACTTTCTGAATGCACAAAATCATAATTTAACTCACAGAATGAGAAAACAGAAGAGCTGTACTACAGTTACATTGTGTCTTTACCGACATATTTCCCTGCATGCTAAAAGCAGAGTGATTTCATACATCACTGGTCTCTTTGTAAAGACTAGTTCGAGGAGTCAGAGCTCCATTGATGAACCACCAATGAACCACTTAATGAAGGATCATCTCCTAATCACACACACAGGCCCACATTGTACACACACACCTCTCTCACTTACTCCTACCCTCCATCTCTTCAAAAGACATTAAAAGAAAACCCACGCACACACTTTAGTCAGGGAACTTTGCTGCAGCGTGCCGCCTCATTGACTTGGTTGCAGATTGAAAGATTAATTTAACCACAGGGGGCAAATGTGATGTGGACACCAGACTGGAGGGAGTTCACTTCCTCCGCTGGTGGAATAGAAGGTGTTTAGTTAAACATCACGCTCACAGTAAACAGCCGCAGGCGCCTCAAAGCTAATTATGTTATATTGATGTTTTCGGGTGCTACTTCCTATTAATTTCCAACATGTTACCAATGCTCTGAACTAATGGGAAGCTGTGATGGTAAAAGAAGCAAACAAACAATTTGGGTATGATAGCAGACAGAAGCCATTTTGTGTATGAATTAATACAGCAGCCTGGTCCAATGACATAGATAGTTGTTAGAACAAGAAATCCTTGGCATTTGGGTTTACTTATTTGCAGTCATTGTTGTGTAGGCCTGTCAAAATATTGTAAAAAATATTAATATAAATGTTGAATCAGAAGAAGACCTGAGTATTTAGAATGAGCCGTGACCAAAAAAGCCTGGTCTACCAGTCGTCTTGCACTGCACTTCTCCCACTGCACTTCTGGGTGAAGCAGTGCAAAAAGCAGCAGTAACTGCTAAAATGGAGACAATCTCAAATCAATCAATCAACAAATAAATGAATGCAGGAACAGGTTGCAGAGGATGATCACCTGCAGACTAAACCTCCTTTCTCCTTTCCTTTCTTTTCTTTTCTTTTCCTGATGAGCAGTTTTTTTATCTGGACACAGACAAAATCAGCGTTGTCAATCACTTTTCTTTGGGCCTGCTGTCCTGCTGTTGGATGTTCACCTTGAAGGGCATTGTTCTCCCCTGCAACGCTCCCAGTAGATTAGGGAGGTTTTTAACCATCTTAATATCCTCGTCCTCTGTGCTATCAAAGACAAACAGGAAAGTTGGCTCTGGAAACATCCTACACGTTTTACACGGTCTCCTCCAATTTTATGAAATGAGCACTGACTCTAAAAGACTGAAATTAAATTGAATTGAGTGACATAACATGAATTGGATACGTCACTGTCCTATGACAAGGTTGACTTATTAAGACGAAAACAGTTCGGTTACGGTTAGCATGAGGTTTTGGTCATGTAAAAGATAAACATTACTGACAGGGAGACTTCTTGGCATGAGCTGGGACTGACTGCAGCACTTGCTGACCTTTACCTTTAAACCTTTTGTGGGAGGAAAAAATATTTTTGTAACTCCTTCAGAGCTCAACACTGGGCTCACTGCCGAAACATTTTGAGAGGCGATACTTTTTCTGTGCTTAACTTTCTGTTGCCTCTGGCATCTTTTCTGAGAGCTGAAAATCAATCCCACCTTTTGATTGCCTTTTTGCCAGCCTTCTTATTGTACGTCGCAGGGCAGCCTGTCTGTAACGTTCAGCCTCAGCCTGACACTGGAGAGACTAGATAGATACCTCGCATTACACTCCTCACCTTTCATATTTATTAAACTTACTTCAGTGCTCTTATCAAATGTAGTTGACTTCTTCTGATCTAAAAGCCAAGGCAACTTGGGAAGATGGAGGGAGAGCATGACAAAAGAGAGTGGCAACAGAGAAGAAGCCCCGCAGGAGTATGGGAAGTGTTCCTGTCAGTGCTGTTATCTGGCAGGGTGATATACGGGACTGAAAAGCCGACGTTTCTCTGGCTGCATATCTGTGACGCGCACAAACTCTGAAATTACAGTCGCCGGCTGGTTTGTAAACCAAAAAAAATAAATCAAATTGAAGTATTTTCCCAATGGATTTTTGCAATATACAAACTATGCTTTATAGGTGACAGTCTTCCTGTCATGACACCACTTTTAAATGTGCTGTGTAAAGCAAAACAAGGGCTTTTGTGTGCATTTTCCAAGATGAATGAACAATTAACATCTTCGCAGTCTGAGAAGCCACAGGGACATGATGTTTTTCATCTCAGTATATTTTCCTGAAATTTGAAATTCTGATTGACTTGATTAAATTCCCACGAGTGGAGCGTTTGGTAAACAGCAGGACTGATCAATATGACTGGCAGGAGAGAGGAATAACTGAAAAGTCCAGAGAGAATTGTGATATTTGCACTCCCCCCCCCCCACACACAGTTTTTTCATTTCATTGTGACAAGCTGTACTGACTGGTGTGATCAGACAGGATTGTCTCCCTTCCTGCATAAACAGCAGAGATTATGTGGGAGAAAAAACATTTTGTCCAGACTGACACTTTTTTTAATTTAGCTCTGCAGGAAGTTAATGACATTTACAGCAGCACAGTTGTGTGTGAAATAAACAGACTATTGTTTAAATGTTAGTCAGCTCACATTTGCACCAACTACCCCGCTACCAGAAGTAAATTGTGAATGTAACTGATCCATCTGCAGACAATAAGATAAAGAGAAGGAAACTGCTCTTCTCATCTCTTATTTATTCCTCCCCTGTAACTGTGACACATCCATCCCCACATGGTAAACTGTGCAGATTAAAGACGGCTGCTTCCTGTTAAGCCTAAAGATTATTTTACTGGAGTGACTGAGCTGATAAAGGGTTATTGATTTATGAAAAAAAAAAAAAATCTATATTCTACAGATGATATTTAGACATAGATTTATTTTATCCCCAGTAAGAGGAAAGAAGCTAAAGTAGGTCTAGAGACTATAGATTACAAAATCATTTTGGTATAAAATACAGTTTCTGACCTATTTGGGTTCAGGCTTTTGTATGAATTATAAATGGTGGTATGTGCAGTATGTGGACACCCCGTTCACGTTTTTGTGTACTTTTGGTCTGGAGCTGTTTTCATGGTTTGGTCTAGGCCTCTTAGTTGTTACTTACTTTGTGTCAATAGTTTGTGTTTGGCCCTTTCCTGTCTTTGGTGTGGAAGAACTTGGGATGACCTGGAACACCGACTGCGAGCCAGACCTTATTGCCCAACATCAGTGTTGGACCTCACTAATGCTCTTGTGGCTGAATGGGAGCAAATCCCTGCAGCCAGGCTTCCAAAATGTGGTGGGACGCCTGACACCAGAAGAGGCTGTGGAGTCGAGGTAGTGGAGGCTGTTACAGCAGCAGATTAATGCTCATTGTTTTGGAATAACATGTTCAACAATCACATATGATGGCTGTCGTATCAATGTCACTGTCTTACATCTGAAATAATCAAAGTGTTCAACTTCCTTTAGAATCCGAACATGATGGAAATTAATGTTAGATTCATCTTATGTGGTCTTAAATTATGCAAGTAAACAGCAATCTGTAAGTAAACAGGTGTGCTTGCATGTATTTGATTGGCCGGCGATGCACCTTGCCAGTAGTCTGTGTTACTGGTGTTGTACAGTGGTCGGGCATACAGCCATTACACACCAGTTATATTACTTGTTCACCACCCCATCACCGTTTTGCTTTTTTAAAAATAGAAATAAAACCCATTTATTTCATTTTCGCGTATCAGCACCCACATTCATCAAAAGAACTCTAATTTGAAAAATACTAAGAGTGTTATGAATACCTAGTCGGACAACGGACGCTACATACAATTAAAAAGTGAAAGTGTGTGCTCCGTACAGCAGCAGCAGAGTCACAGCACAGAGTAGCAGGAGTCGCGTGACGAGAGTAAGGAGAGTTGACCGACAAGACGATGGTCGGAGGATTTAACGTTAAAGATCAAAGTAAGCGCTCTACAGATATTGTGTGTCATCAACGAATATCTTTTCTTGTAAAATGTCCAGTGTAATCAGTCACACTGGTGGCATCCCTACTTGCCAGATCCCAGTTCAAATGAACGAGGGAGCAGCAGTTTTTCACACAGTGCTGTTGTCTGTCTGAACTCGACCTAAAACGTCCTCATGTCCTCACTTTGGCAAAGCTGAAAAAAGAAAAGTTTAAACTTAAATAGAAGTACAAGATCACACGTACACCAAAACACCAACACACACACACACCACCTCCTCATATACTTTGGTTTTGTTTCATTGCCACAGTAAAATGATTAATTATTTTATGTTTATTACTGCCTTGTAAATGGGAATCCCTAAATACTTTTTTGTCGATAATTAATCTTAGTAATATTATTTCAGCCTTTACTAGTTACCGGCTCTGGCCTCTACGAAACATTTAAATTAAAGTGTGCAGTAAAGTGATATATTACAACATCAGAACTGTGGAGTGTTTTGTTAATAAATCACCTCTGTCTAAACATCCTGTGTACATGCCAACAGGCAGTTATAGAAACAGTTAACATGGTCAAGTGCTTCTGTTTATTGTCTTGTAACAGAAAGGCTACAAGTTCGACCCTCCGTCAGATCACATTTCCTGAGCAAAATGTTAAAAACCAACTGTAGCTGCTTCTCATCACTGCGTCTGGTGAATGCTTACAAATGTAAAAACCTGTTTGTAATTCATTTGCTGAATTAAAGCAGCATGTAACAGCCCTGTCTGATTCAGCATAAAGTTAACAATCAGTGAGATGTGTTGGTGTTTTTGGGTATTTGGGGTCCAACTGGTCCTCTGCGACCTTCATGCCTTCATTTCCCAGCCTGATTTAAACAGTCAAGAGGGGCAAATTTGTGGAACGTGGTACTAAACAGGTCACGGGTCCTTCATATAAGTGAGCTTGAAATGTTTCATTTCAGATCTTGATTATGTATTCAGCTTGCTTGAACACTCATTTCCCCACAACATCCAATTAAAATTAGCTAACCGGTAATATAGCAGGGGGTGGAATTGCTTTCGTTGCATTAGATGTATAATTGCACACTCTACATCCCCAGTGACCCAAAAATCAATTTTCTCTAAACTGTCAACGAACTAAAACTCTCCTCTCTGCACCAGGTCCAGATGCACAAATCACAAAGACGTGAGATAACAACATATACAATTAGAGAACTGGGGATAACTGTATTAAGATTGGAGGTTGTGATAGACAGTGTTATGCAGTCGTGTCTTCACAAAAAAAAAGGCTTATTTTTCTAATATTTCTCACCTTTATTTGTTTTTTGTGACCGAGTTAAATAGGTTTCTAGCAGCTTCTGCTGTTTATTTATGTGGCCATTTCAAAAGAATCATTGTTTTCCTATGTCATTGCTTTAACACATTAGTGTCATACAGTGTGTTGATTCACCCTTACTCTCTCGACCCCTTCAGGTGGGGACCTACGAGATGGGGATCCTGCAAATGAGATACCCCGTGTGGCCGCGGTACGGCTCCTACCTGGAGCCGGTGTCGGATTACAGGCATCTGACGGTGGCCACGCTGGAGGAGAGGCCCTTTGTCATTGTGGAGGCAGTGGACCCTGTGACTGGTACATGCGTCAGCAATACCGTACCCTGCCGACGACAGTCCAACAAGACGGAGGCGTAAGTGATGCACCCACTCAACATCACTGAATGGCCCCATTCCAACAGAACAGCCAAGAAGAGCACATACACACTCAAAACTTAAAGGGTCAGTTCAACTAAACTTGGGGGTTGGTTGATAGCATTTTATCAAATCTGCTGAATCCACTAATTGAACTGAATCATTTAGTATCCACATCAAATGTGATTAGGTTCAGCTGACATACTGTATCATCTGCAAATACTATGGATCTAATTCAGAACTATTAGGTTAATTAGGCTTATATTATAGATGTGATGTTCATATAATGTTTAAGTGGGATATTTCAACAATGTGACGCAGCTAGCTAGCTTGGATCATGCCTATTGACCACTTGTGATCTGATCTCACTTCCCCGCTCTATATGCAAATAAACACGCACATCTTTTCCGTTCGCAAAGACCAATTGAGTTGTTGTTTTTAACTCTCATGCCTAGTCTGCAGGAAATGGAAAAAGAAAAAGAAGTTTCCAAAGACGTTGGCGCGCAGGCAAAATCAAAACAATACAGACTGGGTCTGTCCCTTGCCGTGCTCCAGGCAAACCAAATTGCCCAGGATGTTTGACACACTCGTAATATATCTCTATTTCTTGTTGTTTCACACTTCAATATGATGCCGCTGGCGCACAAATGAGTATGTACTTCCGCTTATTGGCGTACACACTGCTAAAAAAAATGTGGCCATATGCGGGCAGACCACTTCAGAATGTGGTCTCAGTGCATCCTCAATGCATCTTTGATAGATGTAGTTTTTATTGTCCCTGGAGGGAAAGCAAATCCAGGAATTGTATCAACCTAGAACCAAATTTGGGTTCAGCTATCGAAAACCTAACCCTACACTTGAGATCCCAAAGTAATTAAATATACCAAATATGTCCGGCTGAATTTGGGGGATATATAAAGCACAAGTCTTCTAGAATATTTCATTTTGATGTCATGTAGCAAAGATAAAAATACTACATCTTGGGTTTCAGTCTGTACAGTAGTGTGTACTGTGTGTAGTCCATCTTAAATCAAAGAAATGCAAACCCACTGTACAGTCCCACATGCACTCTCACATGTTAACATGCCCAGCTTAATTGATTTTGTATCTAACTTGAGAGTGCCATTAGGTATGAGATTAAGAGGCTCTTCCCCTGCCATTAGCCCAGGCATGGCTTCTTATCACTCAATGAGGTGAGAACCTCATTAGGCTGCTTGGCCAACGTGCAATATCCCAGGGATCACCCTGTGACCCATCACGAAAATATATGTGCTGCATGGTGGGGTATTGATTAGATGGGACGATTAGGCCATGCCATCAATCCTCAACACCTAGAGACTGATATTGGTGTTCATTAGTGGGGGAGAGAAGCGCTGGCCATTACCCATTACTGACAATAGCGTTAACGAGATGGGGGCAGCGGAAGATGTAGATCACATCCCTTCAGTGTTATGGAGCACTGTAGTGCTTTATCGCTCGTGCTGACCAAATCACCCTGCCAGTATAAAAAGTGCATAATTCCCCTTACAGGACAATGGCACATTTTCGTGGAGCTGCAAAAGAAATCAAAGGCAGAAGCAGATGAAGTCAATAAGAAGTTCAATGAAGCGATCGGCACTTTGGTCAGCTGAAGGAGAAACACTGACCAATGAACGCTGCAATGAAGGGCGAAGAGGCAGACGCTTCTCCGCACTTCCAGCTGTCAAACTGAAGATAGATCTTTGTGTATAATACGATTAGGGCTGCATCTACAGATTACTATCATTCATTATTAATCTGTGGATTGTTTTTATAATTTATTGATTATTTATTTAGTCTGCAAAATGTCAGGAAAGAGTGACAATGCCCGTAAAACAATCTACAAATTGCTTATTTTGTCTACTCAACAGTCCAAAAACCCCAAAATATGCAATTTCCAATCATATAAAACAGAGCAAAGCAGCAAATCCACACATTTATGAAGTTAGAACCAGCAAATGTTGGTCATTTTTCCTGGATAAGCGTTCTGAATGACTAATAGATTATTAAAATTCTTGTTTTAGACCAATACTGGATTTTTTTAGACTCATATGATGTTGATACCTAAAAAAAAATTTTTTTTAATTGATAATAAACACAACATTTACAGACATTTTTGAAAAGGATCTCTTAAATTTGGTTATTAAATATTTATACAAAGCGAGACATTTTACAGGTGAAAAATGAACTCATCAGTGCTCTCTGGTGGACAAACGTGTGTAATGGCAACACTGCTTCCAAATTTCGTCAAACATATCTTGGGTATTTATGTAATGCAATTTCTTCTTACTAATCCATCGACACGTACGCCGATCCTGTGATATCAGCCGATACTGTGATATCAGCCAGCTAATAATCAGTCAACCTGAGAACTGTGTTGCCTAATCCTCGATGCAGGGTCACCTTTCTTTATCTGAATCTCCTCCATGCACTAAAGTTCCCCCACAGCCCTCAACATGGTCGCGACTCAGACCCACATCAGTGCTTTCTAAATGGGCAGCCATTGGTCATGCAGGTTCTTCATTTCAATCCTTCAGCCCCCTTCAATGTCATACTTTGGCCTGCCCGGCAGACCATCTGTGTAGCTCCCTCATTTGTCCTCAGAGAGGCCTGACAAACAGCCACCACCGCCCGGCTGAGACTTGGCAAAAAGCAGCCCAAAGCAGTTAACACAAGCTCTCCCCTTTGAGTCATGCATGTTCTCCAGTGAGATCAGAACAATCTCAAGCTCTCTTCCTCACTGCTTTTGTACTGCAGGCAGACTCTTCCCCCTTAGGGCACAGTGGCAGAGATTAATTCAGAGGCAATGCCCTGGTGAAGGCTGGTATTGACCAGGGAAGATAATGTCATCATACATTAGCTGCGTTCAATGGGAGTTAGATCATAAGTTGATTTAATTAAAGCTGAGAGCGAGCGCAGCAGTAGATGAGATCCCTGGAGAAATGCTACACCAAGCAACTTCACACATCGGTGGCGTTTGTTTGAAACTGTAGTAGCTTTAAATGGTGTCATGTGATCCATACTGTGATGTGATGTATACTGCATATACAGTCTAGTACAGAGGGTGTAGTATTCTCAGGTTTACCAACCCTCTGGGAAGTCACACTTGGGACACAGAACTTACTCACTACTGTTTGGTACAGCTGTTCGCAAACCTTTTAGCTGGCTACTTGTGAGACTTCACCATGAAATGAACAGGCCTACCAGACACATAACTCAGGGCCCAAGGGGGCCGGGGGACTTTGGTCAGAGCCTGTGTGTGAAGTGACTGTTATTAAGATTTCTAATAAAGTGAAAGCCCCAAAATTCTCTTTGAAAAACTGGCAGAATATCTTAAACATTCACTTTGTGATCACACAAAATATAATCCAGTATGACACCTTCAATGTTTATCTCATCGGGGTTTAAGTAGGATGTTTAGGTCTAGTTCAGTTTAATATTGACACCATGAAAAATAGGCCCTCTTAATCTGATAAAAGAAATCATAAAGCTTCACCTCTATGCTTACTTGACTGCCAAAGACAGTGCTGAGGCCTTCAAGGCATCTACTGTATGTCCAGGGGCCCATTATCTTATAATCCATCCACGCATGTCAACGTACATTAGCTGAGCAGTTAAACTAAAGAGAGAGATGTTCCTCTCTCAGAGTGTTTCATTTCAATAGTTCTTACAGGCCTAAAGAGGTAAAACTCTCCAGAAATTCACAAGAAAGAAGCAGGTTATCTGATCTTTGAGGGAGGCGGTGGAGAGGTTAGAGAAACGGGCTTGTGACAAGAAGGTATAGAGGACAGTTATCGCTACTGAGGTGCCTTTGAGCAAGGCACATCATTTACAGCTGCTCCAGTGGATTGGCCAAAAGATCAGATTGTAGATGTAATGGGCAGTTTCCAGGTGTGAATGTCCCTCATTAAAGAGCAACTACACCTCGGGGCGTCTTGGTGAACAAGTGGTAAAGACACATACGATACTGTGATTCCAACAATTACAGTTGGAGACCTTTGTTGCATATCATCCAATAAAAAGAAGAAATGCCCCAAAAAACATACTTAAGTAAAAAGAGTAACTACACCAAGACTGAAAATCCTGTGTGCACTGCCATCCAAAGACTCTCCCCTCCCTGTGTGAAGTCCCACACCCACCTGTGATATTGGGTGTGGTCAGAAGGGAAGCAGATGGAACTTTTCTGTCTTTTTAAGGCAGTAGTTCTTTTCTTCACACAATTTAGTTTGAAGTCATAATAAACAAACTATATAATAATTTTTTTAGCAGAAATGTTTTTTCTTCTTCTTTCTTCTTTTTATTATCTTGCGACATCTTAAATCCCTCTTGTGGACCCCTTCTGGTCCCAGAAATTGGGAACAGTTTGCATTTCAGTTTCTTTAAATTTGGCAAATCTGCAGCATCACAGCTGCGGGAATGGAGTGAGACTGCAGCTTCTAATTTGATTCAGGCTAATCATTTTACATGAAAAAAAATTCCCGGTGCAGCTTTACAACTTGTTTAAGAGGTGAATATTTCAAGGGCTTCTCTGTGAAACTCTTTAGATTTTCTTGAGAAGTGATACAGACATCCTCAGTTACACAGATGGCCACTGACAGTGTAGCGCGCACACACACACACACACACTGAAACAACTGTCTGGCACATACTGCTGCTTGTTGCCATCCATAGAGCAGCTACAAAACATTATTCTAAGAATATCCACACTTTGAATAAATTACCTCACGCGCACATTTGCAACAATTCCCAAAGACCCATTTTAATGCAACTGGCAGCCGACTTAAGCCCAGCCTTAACCCCCGCCAGCTGGTGAGACGGGGGATGTTGGGACCACTGTGTTTACTCGCGGTCCGCTGTGGCAGCCTCGTTCTCCTCTAAAGTGTCCATTTGTTTCTGTTTGTTGTGGCTCGGCGCTGCCTGCTTGCAGCCTCGTCTGTTCGTCTCATTGCCTCCTGGTCCTGATGTGTGGGTGCAGAGTCCATTAGACTGAAGGTCCGGGGGAGGTTAGGGGTGACGTGTCATTAGTGCGCTCTGCATTGCAGCCCATGGCTCACTAGTTTGCTGCCGCATCACCTCACACTGCCCACCTTTATGCGCTATAGAGGTGGGTTTGTTTTGGTTTAATGGTGGACCACAAGCTCTCTGTGGATAAATAAAAACAAACTAAATGGATCGTCAAGTCTAAAATGATCCTGCCAAGCTGACCTCAAGGAAAGACTGACACTCTGACACTTTAAGAGTTTTAGAAATAGATCCGGCAAACACAGTAGTGCCTTAACTCATGAAAATGCTCAGCCTCACCACACAATGGGCTCTTCTAGGTGCAGTTGCCTGTATTAGTATTGTACACTTTGTCTACGAGTGCCTAAACTATTGACTTTAGGACTAACCCAGATTATTCTCACGTTTATGAACCACTTATTACTCACTGCATAGAAATATGTGGACAAACCTGCCGTCAGTGCAGATTCTGACCTTTTTAAAAGGTCATTTGTATCTTGTCACACAAAGAACACAAAAACATAATTATAACTAATAATTCTTAGATCACTGCAGATCAATCATCCCAAGCAGCCAAAATCTGTGAATTTAATGCTTCAACTTTGCAGAATTAGGGGACAAGCTGCTAAAATAAACAAGGTATCTTTCAACTCAGATGTTGGGATCAGACTACCAGATATAAGCCCATTGGTGTTGGGTGATGGAAAATTATAGAAATTTGTCCACCAGTAGAGATTTGGCAATCCCTTAGTGTCTCTGCTATATTTTCAAGGCAGGCTATGTAGCAAATCCAGCTGCCTCGCAAAGTAATGTGATTCGGGCAGCACAACTGCTTTACCACGTTCTCACGTGACTGAGAGCAACAGTTGGTGGCGGTCATGAGCCTCTAAGCTGGTTTGCCAACCACCACAGAAGAAGAGAGTGACCAGAAAACATGGAGGAGGAGAATGACACTAATTAGCTAATCCTATTGTGCTATTGTATACATTCCCTGAAAAAGCAGTGTTCACATTCCTCCTTGCACAAATCCATACTCTTCTTTTTCTCTGAGACAGAGCAGAGTACAGGATGTTTTACAAAGCACTAAACTCTGTTTTCCCCCTTCTTCCTGACTCACATCACTGGCATCATCCTGTTAGTGTGAAACTGAAGGACATTTTCATCCCCACGTTCATGGTAATCCTGCTGATAAGTAAGGGGAATTGATTTCAACCCTTACGTCAGCCTCTTTTACTTGGTATGCTGCGGCTGAAACTGTTCGTTTAGCTTCTGCTGCGTGCTCTGTCTGAAGATCAGTACTGTATGTAAGCGGGCACGCCGTGTCTTTTTTGTCAGGGTCACTCGGGCAGCTTGGCATGTGGTAGGTATTACACGGGTGTATGTCCTCATTAAAACGGTTTAGCATACTGTAGTGCACACCATATCCAAGTCTGGGTCAAACTGTTGGTTCTTTGGAAGAGAGGGAGATGCGAGGAGAAAGTGTGAGAAATGAAATACTTAAAAAGGGTGCTACATGTAGCATTTTTACAGCAATACATCATTAACAGTTCTGCAACACAATAAAAGATGAGAGGATTGCTGAGAAAACAGGCAGCCTGCAGACTGTTTAATATGCTGGACTACTGGTTTGGATGTCAAAATGTAGTGGACTGCTGCATGGCACAGTACAAGAAGAGGCTGCTGCTATTAGAGCAGTTATGGTCTGAAAGCCTAATGAACATTTATCCTTATCACTAAAGTAGCTGAAGGGAACAACTTGCTAGCAGTGCTAGCTAGAAAAAGAGGCGACCAATCACCAAACTTGATTTGCTTCATTTACAAAAATTACACTTCTTCATTAAAGGCCCAATCAGTCCTAAGGCTCACAGTTTCATTTTTACTGATTTTCACTGAAAAACAACATATAATAATAATAATAATATATTGTGATACAGTAATGTTTTCGGGAAACTAAATATTACAGTGAAGCACCCTGCATCCCTCCAGACACATAAATTCTCTGACTGTTGGCAAATTTACATAGACCCCGGTAAATATTGTGCCATTGCCCAAACCTAGTTTACATTAAACGAGGTCGGCTGAATAAAAATGGAAAATGCAAATGAGCTGCTCAGTTACTTAAAGTAATAAAAACAATAAATGGTTGAACTACAGGTTTGCACTGCAAACCTATAATGATTCCCGGACATATTGATTCATTCATCATTTTCTACTCTTCAGGTAACATTTTGCCATTACCCAGTCCAAATAATGCAGCAATGAGTTTCACTCCAGTCTGCCATTGTTTGGTAGTGATTAATTTATGTCGGCCTTGTTTTGGTCCGCCCAGCTGTCCGTCCATCTGTCGGGGCCGTGACATAATGTGCAAGCCTCCTGCAAACCCCCCCCCCAAATTTCCTGCCGTCAGAGCGCCAGCCTTGAGAAACGGCTGGTCCACTCCTCACCTCCATCACCTGCTTCACGTTTACTTCTCAGTCCCTCATTCCCTCTCAGTCATACGTTCTCGTGGAAATCAGATGTAGTGACCGGCTGTCTTGTGTTTCAACATCATTTAACATTTGAAATCTTTGGTTTCTGTGCTTTGTAGAAAGACAGGTTCATACTTCTCAGTTCTCTATTGGAAGGTATCGAAAAAAGTACTGTTTTAGTATATGACTGAAATTGAGGTACTGTATCAGCAAAAAATAAATTCAAATAAAGATGGATAAACTGTTGGTTTATCCAGATTACCTTAGTGAGTACAATGTTATCATAACTAATAGAATGATTATTTCTGAATATAGAATAAAACTATGAAAATAAGACACGTCAAACCAGGACCATCCTTTAAAATAGCTAGTACTTACTGCAGGGCTGCTGTATTGCATTACAATATATCATACAGGTGTTTTTGCTTGTTACAGTTTTAAGTATTACCACAAGATGTTTTGAAAAATAGCTGTGTCTTGTAATCCCATGTAGGATGGAGCACATGTTGCTGCATGACACAGAAATGAAAAACAAAGTAAACTAAGCTGTTAGTTGACTGTTGAAGGTTATCCTTTCTCCTTTCTGCAGATATCAACCCTACACATGTAATTATTGGTCAATATTTCACATTACACCATTTTCTCCATTTCAAATATGAGCCTTGATTATATTGGTATTTCCGTATATAATCCAAATAATTTATTGGATATAATAATTGGTGATTTCCCTTCAATTGATAAGGTATAATGAGAGTTTAATAGCATCATCTGTAACAATGAGAACTGAGCGGTCTAGATTAACAGAAACCTATAAAACCAGTTCTCAGAGAGTCACAGCAGGAAAGACAGCACTGACCTCCAAATGAAACCTCAGAGAATAAGCTTTACTTAAAATGTCTGTGTTGAACCATCACATTCTCTGTTTGTGTCTCTCTCTCTTTGCCTTTCAGTATTGTGGGTCACACTGAGCCGTACACCAAACTGTGCTGTAAGGGCTTCTGCATAGACATCCTGAAGAAGTTGTCCCGCACTATTAAGTTTTCCTATGACCTCTACCTGGTCACCAACGGCAAGCACGGCAAGCTGGTCCGAGGCATCTGGAACGGCATGATCGGAGAGGTAAGAACTACCAGCAGCTAGTTTTACATGGCAGCAGCCCCACTTCACTCAGGAGGACCACAGTGACATCGCCAAGATTATGAATGAGGTCAATTCTCTATTGCAGTAAACAGCCAGGAGTGAAACAGATGCCAAGATGCAAAACATACATTCACATTTTCAGAGAAGGAACATTGTATTATGACTTAAATCAGAAGATACACGGACAGATCTGTAAGGCATTCCTGTAATCAGCGATATAAGTCTTAAGGTCATTTGAAACGTTAGATTAAGCTCTAGCCTTGCATGTCCAATGCTGAATAAGCTGAACTGAATGTGCAGAAACGTTCATGATTAGCAAACCAAGGAAACTGTTCCTTAAAATTCACTAATGCCAGACTAGAATATTACTATCGTTAATAATTACTGAAATCTGAGTTTTTGAAGGATGTTTCTTTAATGTTTCACTGCTTCTCATAGAAACAGGTTATGTGGGTACTTTAAGAATTTAGTATTGCACTGCACAAAAGTTGGGGGGCTCGCAAGAGATACATTTTTAAAAAAGACTGGTCAAAATCTGACTTTTTGTCTGTAGAATGGGTCAAACTCCAAAAACCCTGGATGCTATATTTCCTATAATGCAGCTAATTAGCATATTTTATTAGGACTTGCTGCCACATCTTTCAAACTCCTTATACAGTTTAACCTGGTTATAATAAAGGCTACTCTGTGTTTAGGGTTGTAATAAACTTTGTTTGGATTGTGTGATCCTTCGTCGCTGCAGCAGGATGTTTTCTCCTCTGCCCAAAACTATACTGCCTACATCTAGAAAAAAAAGGCACAATTTGTCCAAAAAAAAAAAAAAAAGTATAAAAATATATATCCACTCACTATAAAAGTAATTTTCGTACTGGGGTTTGCAGTTAGTTTAATGATTTTGATCTTTCATCATGTCAAAATTAGTGTCATTTTATCCAAGCACAAAAACCTCAAAAGTCATGCTTGTGTGCAAATCTTTAATTTGATTTTTATTGATTGATTTTATTACTTTTGTTTGAGTATAATTAATCGACCCATTGTGGTATTACCTTTAAAAAAACCGACTATGAAAGTAAAAGTTTTGTTAATTTCTTAGATTCTGAGTAAACATTGTATGTGTACAAATGATAAGAGTGAAAACCTCTAAGAGTCTTTTTTGCTTCAGTTAAAATAAAAAATTAAAATGAAAAGCAATCTGAAGCCAAGATTAATGAGTATATGAACAGGTACCAAGGTCACTGTGGTGGGCGAGGGAGGGACTGTTGTACAGAAAGGAGGAGTAGGTGACCTTGTGAATAATCTCCACAGTCAGATTCCTCTGGCCGGCCCCCTTGTTGGCCTTTTTTTCCTCTATTTCAAAAACAGGAAAGCTATTGTGGTCAATGAGGCATCAACCTCCATAGGAGAGCTAATGGCTTGCATGAGGCGGAGTGTCTGGACTGTAAATCTACCAGCTCTCCATCAGTATGATAAACAGTGGTGTGGTGTGGCAGAAAAGGCTGGAAAAGCAGTCACAGGGGCTTTTGGACTGTGCTGGTTCAAACATCAGTGAGAATAGCATCAATTTCTATTTAGACCCCCAGTCACCTTTAGCCTGCAGCGATTAGATCCTATCCTGCTTGTAATATTTAGTCTACAGACGCCTTATGTAGTAGACATGATGCTGTATCCTGCAATATCTTATAACGGATTAGATGGTGGATCACGCTTTACAATGCAGTGGTGACAAAAAGGCAAGATAACACTGAGATAGGCTTTTGAGTTGTGTCCGTGTGGCTGCTGGGTGGGCGCTGGAAGAACCAGACAGTACATCACCCTCAGGGACAGAGGCCGACTCCACTGATAGATGAGATTTATCTCAAAGGTCGGCAGTGGACGTCCAGTATTATGTCAGTCGCTGACACACAGGGTCCAATTTATGATAGCGGCCAGACAAACATCTGCTCTCCATTTGCACTATCATCTCAAAATATCTCTATCGACTCTCTCTCCCGCCACAGGTGTTCTACAAACGGGCGGACATGGCCATCGGCTCGCTGACCATAAACGAAGAGCGCTCTGAGATTATTGACTTCTCAGTGCCATTTGTGGAGACGGGGATCAGTGTGATGGTGGCCAGGAGTAACGGGACTGTCTCACCATCTGCCTTTTTGGGTGAGAAACTCCTCTGTGCTTCTCTGGAGTGACGAAGACATGTGGCTGTGGATGTTTTTGCCTTTGCTTGAAAAAATGTGCTCAGCGTAGCAATCAGTGGTTAAGTCGTGTACCATATATTATCATATTATATTTTTTAGTTTTATTTTAACTGTATTTTTTATATTATAATATTATATTTTACTTTTTTAGGGTTATGTGATGGTAATTTCTGCCCAGTGTCAACACATTAGAAGTTGCCCTCTTGGCCTTCTGGCTCATTCACAGATGTCTCATTGATCGAGAGGCATTGATCCTGGCAAATGAAATGATACAATGAAAATCAAATCAAATAAAAGATATGGTGAATATTCCAATTATAATGCTGATATGGCATACTGTAAATTCATGATCGTAGTAGAATCATTTGTCCGGTTTTCTTCATCACTACCAACAGATTAAGTTTGGATCTCGAGTGTCTCAGTGAGCATTTCACCTGCCTGACTGTGCCCTGTGTGCTCTGTCCCTGCAGAACCATACAGCCCGGCGGTCTGGGTGATGATGTTCGTCATGTGTCTGACTGTCGTGGCCATCACAGTCTTCGTCTTTGAATACTGCAGTCCAGTTGGGTACAACCGCAGCCTGGTCACTGCCAAAGGTGAGCTCACAACCACAACAACAGGGTAGAAGATGAGAGTACGGCTGCTTGATAAGCAATAGTTGTTGGGGTTTTTGTTTGTTGTTTTAGTGCATCTTAAAGCACGTACACACATAGAAACCAATGATTTCTTATCATATTACATTACAATTACATTGCAGTTTTTATCCGAAATACACAACACAAAGACAACTGTGTCTTGAAAGCTGAGTCAATATGTTAATGTTAATCATTCTGTGGCAAAAAGACACTCTAGGTGGTAGTGAATGAGATGGTTTAGTTAGGGGTCTATGTGAAAGTACAGTGAGTTCTAAAATTAGGTCTGCCCTCTTTCAACAACCATGACCTTCCATATTTTCAGAAACTGCATCATCAGTGTGTAAATGTTGGGAGAATAGCACCCTGGAAAACACAGAAGATAACATACTGTATGATGTATGATTTTTAGCACATATCGATGAAATGAAAATGGCAGTTCATTGGAATAATGGCAACATTCCCTCAGGCGTGTTTTGTGACATGTGTCACTCATCCAAACCAGTGGGCAGGATATAAAATCTAATCCTCCAAAACTTACAAGTCAGAGGACGCCATTCCACTGCCTGGTTCATGACCACGTTTGTCTGTTATAAGGGGATTTTGTTGTACTTGTTTACATGTCCATGCTTTCTTTAGGCTTGTTTGTGTCTGGCTGAATAACTGCTTATACAGACAAACATCACAGACAAAATTGACTCCTTTACTGTTTCATTTTCATTTGATATGTACTAAAATCATGACAAATTCAAACAAACACACACTTGACTCATGTTTAGGTACCACATAACAGATATATCAAAATACAAATTCAATGTCCCTTTCACATTTCATTTCACTCTCCCTATTGCAGGGTACTCTGAATGATTTGTCAACAGGGGGTTTCATTTTAAATTAGCAGTTAAGATGCATTTTCAAACATTAAGATTAAAAGGGTAATTTTTCTTGTTCTTTTTTTTAATTTGTTATAATAAAAGAAAAAAGCAGCACATATTTTGTTGCTTAAATGAACTGATTTTAATAGTGGCATCCCTGAACTTCCACACAGAGAGGCGACAAACACAGAAGTCTTAAGGGTCTCGAGGGGCTTTAGAGAACATGTGAAATCCAAGCCTATTTACAGAGGCCACATATGGGATCAATGCCTGGGAAACTGAGATACTGCAGTTTCATCTTTCTGCAGAAAGGCCAAAGGGGCTTCGCTCACAGCTCAGCTTTTGATCTTTGTATGTATTTTAGTATGTAACCCATAGTGATGCCATGAATAGGTCAAATATGATATGTTCTCACTGCATAGCAAGGACATCAAATTGGTTGTATACATTTTAGTTTAAACATGCAACTGAGTTTTACCTCAACTTTCACACTACCAAACAAGACTTTACTGTTGTTTTATTGTCTTCCAGAAAACAGTCTGCTGACATTTGATTTCACGTTAAGGATTTAAGATCTCAACAATGACAAATCTGCATTGAAACACTAAACCAATAACACAGGTCACCTGCATCTGGATCTAATTTTGTACCACATACCCAGTGGTGCTAAATGGCAAGAATAAAAACTCAGCAGCCTGACTTATGGACACAGCAATACACAACACTGGTACTCAGAAAGACACTTCAGACACGTATCTAAACTAAAATGTGTATAAAATACAAACAGATTGTTGTCATTGTTATGCAAATGATATGTTTTTTTTAATATTGCTTAATTTAACTTAACTAAACTAAAAGGAGGAAAAATAAGCATGTTTGAGAGACCGTCCTCACCAATTTGTTCAAACGCCTAAAACAACCTACATTTATGTTTCCTGACAAGAGAGCTCTCGCCCTCATACGAAAAGTAACGGTAGCATGAGGTTACACTGCCAAAAAGCCTTGATGGTTAAGCATTAAAAAGCGAGGGACTTCTTCACAAGCGAGCGCAGTTGGCATCCTGTCTCCCAAAAACAGTCAAGAATTAGGTTTTTTTTTTTTACCTCGAAGGTGATTTTTCCTTAAACTTTCTTTGGAAAAGTTTATAAGGCCCATTCTGGAAGGCAATGCCAAACTATTTATTTTGTTGTTTAGGTAGCACAGCCATTGTAAAGTAATGACTGTATTTCCTCCAACATTGTCCACTATGTATAGACTGATACAGAGTCCTGTCCACTCATCCTTCCTAGATCCTGGAGGTCCCACCTTCACTATTGGGAAGTCAGTGTGGCTGCTGTGGGGAATCGTCTTCAACAACTCAGTCCCCATTGAGAATCCGAAGGGCACCACCAGTAAGATCATGGTCCTGGTCTGGGCTTTCTTCGCTGTCATCTTCCTGGCTTCCTACACAGCCAACCTGGCAGCCTTCATGATCCAGGAGCAATACATCGACACGGTCTCTGGACTAAGTGACAAAAAGGTACAGAGCTCTGTCACTGTCATTGACAGTCCTGTGTGTGTGTGTGTTGTCAGGCGTGCTGTTGTGTTTGATGTACAGCTTAGGAAAAACACAAAGTGGTCTATTTTGGGTGTGTAAACAGTGTGTGGCAGAGTTATGAAGGCAAATATTCAGAAGTGGCAATGTCATGGCTGTGACTTTTCATTTTCCCTGCAAAATATAAAAGGGGTTCATAGAGTGGTGAAATTGAATTACATCCCCAGACTCTTAAGATTGGGATGTCTGTGAAAAGCCTATGAAATGTAATACACAAGTGGATTTTCTGGGCAGGCAGTGATTATAATTTCTGGTATTATCATATGCATATTTGTCTGGCCTGAGGATGTGTTTTATGGGAGTATTGACAAGGAAATCCATGTTAAACCGTCAGCACAAGAAATGGTTTGTAGAATCTTTGCTCGCAGGCAACTGAAGGGATTAAAGAGGCATTTGAGGAAAAGACCAAGCTGTCCACTGCTCATTACGATTCTGGCAAAGTCATTTACAATTCTCATTTCATTATACATTAGCTCTGCTATGCAGAGAAAAAGACTGAGCCATTTTGACAGCAAGTCCATAGATTATTGAAAAGCATTCAGCATGGAAGGGAATGGAGGAACTGCTGTTTGTCCAGCTGTGCTGAACCCCTCAGATGAAGCCACAGAAAGTGACCTTGTATCATAAGAGTGATGAAGACGAGCAGAGCTGCCCTAAGGACACTGCACTGTGTTAAGGCAGATGATTACCTCATCCCTACAGAATACACACTTCACTTATAAGAAAAGACCTTGTGATAGGGTAACACATCACGTTAACTCCCAACCTCCTTCAACCCACCATTTGTGTCCGACACAGTACAACTCTGTACTATGTAGTACCAGTAAGGTGTACGCAGAAAATGTTTCAGCGACATGCTGTCAAGATATAACGAGGCAGCTTAATCCAAGTAGACTACATGGAGAGAAAAAAGGTCCTCAGCAGAAAAACAACAGCATTAGCCGTTTGGTCAAACACTTTAAAAGCCCATGTTTACGCTTTCCTGACAAGAGACATCTTGTAGTCTTGCAAATAATCAGTGTTCCCTCTCAGACACCAAGGTCAAGGTAGGATGTTGTTGTAGCACTGCATAACCCTTAATAGGAGAGGTTGTAGCACATGTTTGAGGGTACAAAGTGTTCAACTTTGACACCACAGATGACGGTTTGAATCCTGTTTCCTACCATAATCAACGTTGCTTTCCCTTAACTATGAACACAATCCATCTCGAACTCTACTCAGATAGTTTTAGTCTCCTAAACCCAACCTTAACCATGGAGGTGGACAATGACAAAGGGCCTATCTTGTCATTAGTTATGAGGACTTGGAGTGATGAGTTCTATAGCACTCAGTTACAGATCAAGCTTTTTAATAAGGTGCAGCAACATTTTGACGTAAAGCATGCTTCATCATCCTTCCTTGGTCCACTTTTGGTAGGTACTGACCACTACAGACCGGGAACACCCCACAAGGTGCAGTTTTGGAGGTGCTCTGACCCAGTCGTCTAGCCATCACAATTTGGCCCTTGTCAAAGTCGCTCACATCCTTACGCTTGCCTATTTTTCCTGCTTCCAACAGATCAACTTCGAGGACAAAATGTTCACTTGCTGCCTAATATATCCCACCCACTGACAGGTGCCATTGTAACGAGATAATCAATGTTCTTCACTTCACCTGTCAGTGGTCATAATGTTATGGCTGATCGGTGTATATATAAATATATAAAAACTTAACCTCGAGAGATTGCTCAAGGTTTGATATCAGAATGCAGAAGAGGTCTAATTCATTTTAAAGATGTCCTGGCATGATATTGCCCCTTTTCTCATACACAAACATTAGCTCAAATTGTCCCTCAGCTAATGTACTGAGAACATATTTGCATAAGGTTAATGAAAAAGTGCAATTTTGTCGATTGCATTTCCACCCCGTCCCACTTCCTCTCCTCACAGCTAATTAAATGCATATAGCACTGCCAAAAGCAAAAGGATAAAATGAGAAGTTCATTTCTTACTGCAGACAAGAAAGAGAATGAAGAAAATCTGGATCTCTTTGGACACAGTGTCTGATTGTCGGGTCTTTGAATTGTAGAGATAGATGTGTAAATTAACAGAGCAAGAGGCCACCAGGATAACTAGCACAATAGCACTTGGGAGTTGAGGCAGAAATCACAAAAATGAATTTCATTGTATTAGCATCTCAGAGGTTTTTTCCTAGCCTTTCTGGGCTAGTATGGCGCTTCTAAATGACAGGAAACAGCACCGTAAACGATGTCACAAAACAATCATCAGGGTGATGGGACAAACTGAATTTGATTACATGCTCATATGCCAAGGTCTCTACAGTGATCATCAGGTCAAATATTTTTCTCTATTCAATTACATGTGCAATCAATCAATACCACAAATTGTTTTTGTCATTGTCAATTCTTATTCTACCTCTCTCGACAGTTTCAAAAGCCACAGGAGCAGTACCCTCCGTTCCGCTTTGGTACGGTCCCAAATGGCAGCACAGAGCGCAACATAAGGAGTAACTACCCCGAAATGCACTCCCACATGGTCAAATACAACCAGAAGGGAGTAGAGGATGCCCTTAACAGCCTCAAAACAGGGTAAGTGTCTGCTAAGGAGAGTAAAAATACATTTACTGCAGAACTGAGAGCCAAACAGTTATATAATGGCCATTTGAGTAAAAATCCTTTTCTTTACCCTGCTAGGAAACTGGATGCCTTTATCTATGATGCTGCTGTGCTGAATTACATGGCTGGCAAAGATGAGGGCTGCAAGCTGGTGACCATTGGCAGTGGGAAAGTGTTTGCTACCACTGGTTATGGCATTGCCCTGCAGAAGGATTCACACTGGAAACGACCCATCGACCTGGCCCTGCTCCAGTTCCTGGCTGATGGTAAATTCGTCATATATAGTTCAGTTCAGTTTTATTTATATAGCGCCATATCATAAAGTTATCTCAGGGCACTTTGTCATAAAGAGCAGGTCTAGACCGACTCCTTATGTGTACAGAGACCTAACAATTCCCACCAAGAGCAAGCACAAGCAACAGTGGCAAGGAAAGACTCCCTTTTAACAGGCAGAAACCTCGAGCAGAACCAGGCTCTGGGTGGGCGGTCATCTGCCTCGACCGGTTGGGTTAAGAGAGAGGGGAGGGAGGGAGCGAAGGAGGGAGAGATATACACACAATATATGCTTAATTTCACAGAATATTACCAGGAATGCTATAATAACTGTATTTGAATGTTTTCCATAAACCTGAATGGGAACAAATGGATAAGAAGAGGAAGAAGTGGCTAGGGGGGAAATGGGTATGAATACACATACTGTATATTATTCTAGTAAAGTTCATCCGAATGAGAGACACGCCATAAATGCACGTCAATAAAAAAAGTTTCAAGAGGTGATTTAAAATGTGACACTTATTCCGCTAACCTAACATCCTCGGGCAAGTTATTTCGAAGCCTCGGGCAACAGCTGGTCACCTTTGGCAGAAACATGCAATAGATGGTAAGAGGAATCATACAGCACATTGCATAATATGTCAAACTGAGAGGCCAAACACAAAGCGCTGTGATATTATTACTTCTCACAGAGACTATCAGCAGCAAAACAAACAGCTGGAATACACACAATAATCAAAAACTAAAATATGGGGCAAATATTACCTGGGATATCAAGTGATTTAATAACTTAGCACACTGCCATGTTTGTTAGTGGCAACAGGTTTTAGTGACAGAGGATCCTCGATAATACTGGTAATACTGATAATACAGGATTGATTTTGGATTCGGTAAATCACAGCCTTATACAGTTGTATCTGGGGTGCTGGTTATCCGAGAGAATTTCATTATCCCATGCTCATTTCACGAGAGGTTGGAGGGCGTTTCATTACTCACTCTAAGTCCCCAAATAATTCTAGTGTTATGCAAATAAGACTTAAGTCTGTATTCTGTGCCCACTCACAGGTGACACACAGAAGCTGCAGACCGTCTGGCTCACAGGCATCTGCCGTAATGAGAAGAAAGAGGTGATGAGCAGTAAGCTGGACATTGACAACATGGCGGGAGTCTTCTACATGCTGCTTGTGGCCATGGGCCTGAGCCTGCTGGTTTTCGCTTGGGAACATCTGCTCTACTGGAAACTACGACATTCAGTCCGCAAATCAGAGCGCCTGGACTTCCTCCTAGCTATCAGTAGAGTAAGTAATCCTTACGTATGAAAAACTGCAGACAGCACAAGGTGGTTTATGTTGCTACAATATATTTTATTATCTTCATACAATATTTAAACATTTGGTCTATGACATTTAAGAGGTAACTGCAGCAACATGGCAGTACAACGCTGGGATATGTTCCATAAATAACAGCAGTAGTTATGAAATGTTTGTAATTATCAGTACAGTGTAAGGATTAGGTGTGCTTTTATAGCATCCACTGAGTTGTGGTAAAGTTATTTAAATGCCACACAAGTAACAAAACACTTCTTACGTGACGGCCTTACTGCATGAAAAAATGCCTGCTGTCTCCTTCTGAGGTATCCTTCAAAACATAGCTTTAGAAATATTGGCAATGCAACCAGACAACCAGAATAGTTCAAGGGTAGCAATAATAAAAAAAGATAGTAAAATAAAATGAGTTTAAAGCAATAAAGGAACTTCATGTGTACTTGCTGAAATGTTGTCATGGTCACAATCCCTGAGAAATTGAATTTAAATTGTCCCATTAAAAAAACATCTGTGTGAGGTGAGATTACGTATTCTAAACAGATACACAATTTGAAATTTAAAATAAAGCTGGTAGAATAAAAATGGAGAAACTAATATGGTAAGTGCATGATCAGCAACTCACTCATTTATATGCCTGAGCTGTTTTTAAGATCAAGCTCTGTGCAAACAACATTTTAAAACACAGCAACATGAACACGAAACTACCAGAAACAACAATTAATCTCTTTCTGCAATTTTTTTTCATGTTATTGTTTTACATCATTCGCATAGAAATTTTTGAGTAATTGAGCAAAATTATTCACAGTATCTGTAGCAAGACATGATTGAAAAACTTTGGGAGTTCAGTACTAATTTCACCCTTCCGTCTCTCTGCAGGGCATCTACAGCTGCTTCAATGGAGTAGAGCAAACTGACCACAATGGGAGCATTCAGAGTCCGGACATCACTACCAACTATACACAAGCCAATATGCTAAAGATGCTGCAGACAGCCAAGGACATGGTGTCCTCTGCCAGAGTGGATGACTCTCTAGACAATGCCACCAAAACAATAGAGAACTGGAGCAGGCGGGGGGGCGACAATGTGCGGGCTGGCCTGCCACCCAGAGTGACGACCACAGACATGACCCATAGCCGTGTGCCCTATATCTCCAGCATCACAGACAACCACTCACCATACCCTCAGAGGGCCCTCACACCCACCTTCTCAGTTCATTATGGGGACACCTCCACCCAGCCACTCCTGGATAAGCCCCGTGTGGTGACCCGACCCACCCCACTCCGCTACACGCTGCCGAACCGCAGCAGTCAGCATGTCTTAGAGAGGACTCTGCCGATCTCCAGCCTCAGCAGCCCTCATATCGCCATGCGGGACCCTGCTCCCCCTGGTACTTCTAACCCCCACCACAGCAGCAGGCTGTATGTGGAGAACCAGGCCCGGCACCCCACGTCCCCTTTTGTTCCTTACAGGGAGTTCCAAGTGCCCGATATCTACGTGGAGCACAAAGGACCACTGAGGAGGAAGTTTAGCTACCCCCCTGACTGTGTGAGCCGGAGGAGGAGGTCCCATAGTTACGTGTTTGATGCTGCAGATCCCAGAGTGAGAGGCGACTATGATGAACCTCGATCCTGCCTTGCTGAGTTGAGGGCCAATCACCTCCTGAACAACCATGCCCCTGTTGCTGCTGCCATGGGCTGCACTTCAGGACACTACCCAGGCGGCAGCACTAGCTGCAACTCCTGTATGAAGTCCTATCTGGAGCCTGAAATGGATGACATACCACTCCTGGGGAAGGACAAACTCAACCGCCGCGCCTCATTCCTCAAAGCCACATGGGGCAATGACAGGATCCATCAGGTAGATGAAACGAAGCCCTCCACATCCACATCTCCCTCCACCCGCGTAGACATGCCTGACCTGTTTCCACGGGTGGTAGTGGCCAACCCAAAGCCCCACAAGCTATACGGCAGTCTGGGGCACAATCTGTCCTGCTACCCCTTGGCTGCTGAGCCTGCCTACTTGGACCCAGCCCACATGGGCTCCTACCCCTACAAGCAAAAGCTCAAGTACTCCGAGTCCACCCGGTTGCCCTCCTACAGGGAAGCCATCCTGCAGAATGCCGCTGCCCTGCGACGCTCCTCCTCCACTGTGGTGCACAGACACTACTCCACCTACCTGAACTCATACACAGACTTACCAGTGTATGTGGGGCCAATGGCCCAGGGACCATCCCAGTTCTACAACGGTTCCAAGGACATGTGCCACTTGTTTCCCTGTACAAGCCACTGCCCAGATAACGCAGCAATGCTGCCTCGTATGAGTGACAGGCAGGTGGTTTACCACAACAATATGTTTGGGCCCTATGATGGCACAGGAAAGAGGGAAGACCCAGGTCCTGGAAACAGAGAGCGGAGGCAGGTGTTGGTGGCGCGCAGAGTCAACAGTCCCTATGTGCCAAAGCCCTGGGGCAGAGTATCCAGCCTTGAGTCTGAGGTCTGAGCCCCCATCCTTACTAGAACTCCACTAGGCTCTCAAACTGAGCCCCTCTGAGGAGGGACATGCCTGGGGCTTCTCCCCTCAGCCTCTGGTTAAAGCAAAAATTAAACTCTACACCAATAGTGTATTTGAGAGTGCTGACTCTCATTTATCAGTGCAATAAATATCTTGGGCAGCGACATGTAAAGGAGAACACACTGACAAGCAAATTACTCCTGGGACTTTGGAAGCCAAACTTAAAATACTATTAAAAGAAAAGGCAATGTTGAAAAGTATTTAATACATAAGAATTTAACCTGTTGATTGTTATTTAAAGGATTTTTAAATGCTGTGTTGCTATGTGAAAGAAGTCTGGGAGACAATATACTGTAGCCTCTCAATCTGACTACAACTTGAGACTTTTCTTTATCTCATTTTTTTCCAAAATCATTTCAGTACCCACCATGTCAATTGAGAGAGAGATTATTAAGATGATTTTGTGATCAAACCACTGACATATCTTCCGTGAAAAGTCCACGACCTTGTTGCGCAGTTGCCCTGAGGCTTTCTGCTCCATTGGTCATTATTGTAATTTGACTGGGATTTTAAAAAGGGAAAACCATAAATAAGTATCACATGTATTTCCATTGTTACACTACCCTTTAATAAAGAACAAGGTCATCTCAAGGGCCTTTTGGAATCATCTGTCATCTCAATCTTTATGTTAAACATGCTCTCACAACGTACGGTGATATAATGAATGTGACTAATTTTCACATGTGCTCTACTGAACACACAATCTGTTATATAGATCTGCCAACTCACACTGAAAGGATGATTATGTGAATATACAGTACATGTTCAAAGTTGATATTGAGTGTCTGGGCTCTGACCTAACAAAGAGCCTCCAGCCATTAAAGGGAACAGTCTACAGTGAACTGAGATAGATAAAACCGAACCCACCAATCTACTTGACATGCAGCAGAAGGCAGCAGATATCTCAGCTATGCAGCAGATAATTATTAATGTATGCATATTAAAATCACAAAAACACATCAAACAAGCAGAAATATGAAATATTATGTAGTGTTGATAAGAAGCAGGTGATCATCAGTACATGGCTATGAGCTTCAGATTGGCAGTTTTGTTTACTGAGCAGGAGTGTAAACCATAAAATGGAAGCTCAGCAGTTTATTTGCAATTATGTTATGATGAATAGTAAATCAAGCTAGCTGTCACATAAACACACTGATTTGAGTTTAAACATTCTCTAATGCTTATAGGGTGATAAATGTGAATGTGACTACCTAAGCTGTGTGAGTTTCTAGTGAAGTCAATATTACAGAAAAATAACTCTGTAAATGAGTCTTTGTCCAAGACAATGTTCATGTTTCCATCCCTAAAACAAGCATACAGAAGAACCTCAGCCAAAAGAAAGGGTTACAGTGAGCTAAGAGGAAACAGGGCACAACAAGAACAGAATCCAGCGCATAACACTCATAATGCTCCACATCAGTATTCATATTCCATCACTGCACAAATGAAAGCATCACAGTACACATGCCAAACAACAAGAAAAAGCGAATTACTGCAGGTCAGCCACCACTAGAACATTCACAATTAATACCAAATGCCACAAATATTGCACATACATAACAGCAGCACAAGAGCTCAATATGACAGCCAGCAGACAACAAATAATCAACCAGAAGCAGATCTGCAGAGAGCAACAAAATTATCCAGCAGCATCAGCAGCAGCCATTATTCTGAATATACAACAGAGCCAAGGCATAAACTCACAATATGCATGTCAGCACAAGCAATTTGTTGAAGTGAATAAGTGATTGTTGAGTGTCGGCTGAGAGTCAACTTTGGGAACACACACAGCACAGACACGAACATTTGATTCAAACTAAAATATAAAACAGAAAATAATCATGTGGCTCTGCAAGAAAACACTGATGTTTACATCCATAGAGCCAACAGAGAATTTTACCCTTATAGCCTCAGGGTTGGTTACAAAACAACAACAACAACAAACTGGAGGGGAATAAAATGCAAAGCAAAACCAGCCTACATAACACTCACTACTCAGACAGCTGTAATCATAATTGATCACAGCAGAAATCAAAAACGTCATAAAAATACATGTGCCAAACCACAGCCAGAAGAAAATTAGCTCACTCACAGCAGCCACTTAATTCAGAATTGATAGCACTGCAAATCTGTACATACATAACAGCAGCATGAGAGCAGAAAGCAGCAGCAACACAAGAACAACAAAAACAACCAGCAGTGTCAGAAGCCATAAACACTGACTGAACAGAGCTAAGATTGTGTCCCAATCCCATACTGCATTTTAACTGTATACAGTATGCACTATATACTAATATTTATAGTAGTTTTTGAAGTTAATCTACAAGAAATCATCATCCTTTGAAATTATACTACCAATGTCAATGGAAAGATTTAATACTTTTCTGTTTTCCAATATCTTCCTGGAGCTGTTTAACTACTATCTGCAATTTATATAATTTATTGCAGCTGTGAATAGCACCTCCATTTCCTCTGCGCATAGCATTGTGGGACATTAGTGTCCATCAAAAAGAACACTCAAAATTCAAGCGTCTCTTAGTCTGTTTTGAAAAGACTTAATTCTGTCGCTTTTTCAGCGTGTATCCCAAACTGAAAACCGTGCGGTGTGCAGTATGGAAATGGGACACAGCTATGAATTTCCAATTAGCATGTTAGCACAAGCAGCAGACACTTACCTTGTTGAAGCGAATCAGTGAATGTCAGGGTGTCAGCTGTCAATTCTGGAAAGAACCGTCATGGTTCCGAACTGCAGGGACAGGAAATAATATGATAGTAATTATTAACCCAATATTATAGAAAATAATTATGTAAGCTGAACTGGCTGTGTTTACGGTGTTACAGCCAACATACAATATTACCCTTAGCTTCGGGACTGGTTACAGTGAGCTAAGAAGCAACAAAACAACTACAATCTTGAGTGCAATGTGCTGCAAAACCAATCAGGCCCATACCACTTATTGCAAGATCAGTATATGTTTTTCTTTACTGCACAAATAATCCGCATCAAAGCATCATAATGCATGTGCCAAACAACAAGACAACCAGGCTTTATATTTGGGATTGTCAAGCCAGCCCTCGGAAAACTCAAATTCCATACTGCATAGAAACCCTGGAAACAAGCTCAGCCACAACAAGGAATGCAATCACAATTTATCCACTATCACTGCAAATGCTGCACATTGATCTAAAACAGCTGCTATAGAGCAAATATTAGCAGCCAGCAGAAGCAAAAACATGAAAACATAAAAACACAAGCAGCTGGACAGCCAGCAGTGTAGACAGATATATTTCCAAGCACATAAACAGAAACTTAACAGAGCCAAGACATTAACTCACAGTATGAATGTTAGCAGCAGACACTGACCTTGCTGCAGTAAAACAGTCCCTGACAGTTAACAGAACCAGGGGCAGAACCAACACGGTTCCAACAGCATGGACAGGAAATGCCAATTCCAGCTTGATGTAGTTTGAAGCCAACAGCTGATAAGAGGAAGGGCCACCGTCACAGGCCAGCAGCAGCGAACACCTGTAATACTCCTCCAAAAAGCTGTAATGAAGCAAAATAGTGGTTGGAGCATGGACAGTTTAAAAAGACCAACTTGTTGCAAAAGGGTGCGCTTGATATAATTGTTAAGTTGTGGGGTGTACAGTCATGTGTGAGGGTAGCAGCCATTCCAGTGTATGGATGTCTGGACTAAATCACTTCCTCAAATTTCTTTTTTATGTTTTATTTAGTTAAAATAATACATAAAAACAAACCAAAAACAAAATACTAAAAAACAATAGCTATATTTGTCCACATCATCATCCACATCAGTTGTGGGATATAACTAAGTACATTTACTGAGGAACTGTACTTGAAATCTGAGGTACTTATTTGAGTATTTCCATTTCATGCAACTTCTACTCCACTACATCTCAGAGGCAAATATATATTGTTCTTTTTACTCCACTACATTTGTCTGACAGCTTAAGTTACTAGTTACTTCTCAGATGAGGATGAAGTGTTCCGTTATGAATTGAGAAAACTCTCCTACTTCTTAAGCTAAATAAGCCATTTAATTTTGCTGATAATAGGTTACTTACATATTTTTACTTAAGGTTTTGAAGGCAGGGCTTTTACTTGTAATGGAGTATTTTCAAAGTGTGGTATTGATACTTTTACTTAAGTAATGGATCTGAATACTTCGTCCACCACTGCACGTCATCAATCATGTCACGTGCATGTGTTGAAGCTGCATAATCTCTTGCGTTGTGTGAAGTGGCACTTTTTAAAATATATTCTAATTACAGTGAAATTAAATTACGTCTCCAGCAGCCAACTTAGTGGTAACTAGCTCCAGAAAATCGCAAAACAAACTAGAAAAATTGCATTTCCTGCAGAAAATGCGTGGGAATGCTGAAAGCTGAAATTAATTTGCAAAACACTGCTGAAAATGCAGAAATGTGAAATGAATTGCCAGAATTGGAAGCACTGCCGAAAATGCACATTACTGTGCATGTATTAGTGTATTACTGTGTGTGTGTGTGTGTGAGAAAGAGAGAGAGAAAGACAGAGGTAGGTTTGATTTATTAACAGTTAAAAAGCACAGAGGTCACAATACTGCCAAAAATAGCTCTACATCAATCCACCAATCAGAACAGCGGAACAAATCAGCATCAGCTGTGCGTGTAAAAACATAGAAGAATGCTCCATAAGAGAACGCCATGGCGGGACATCCCGGCGGCTCGTCGTCTGAAGTGAGTATAAGCTAAACGAGCTGTTGTGTATGGATATCGCCACCGGGATGTTCCGCCATGGCGTTCTCTTGTCTGCATACAGTGGTGTTGTGTGGATGTCCGTTCCCCCGTGGAAATGTGATTCCCTCCCGTTAGAATTGTGTTTCCCGTATATAGCGCCGCCGCTTGGTGGTTTGGGTTAAGTTCAGCCTTCATCTGCTTTTTGCCTGGACTGGCTGTTTTCCCAGCAGAAGAACAACTACCACCTAGCAGTAGCTTATTTAAACCATATATTTACATTTATAGATTACTGTGTAGAGTCTATGGCTGGTACATATATGTATGTGCTCTAGTCAAGGGGTGACGAGCTAATCTGTCTATTTAGAAAAACGTCTTTCCCACTGTGAAATTAAACACAAATTCGCTGAAAGTCCAGATGTCCCAGTTTTCCACCAGCACCTAAACGCAGCATGCATTTGCGAATCTGTGAAGCCCGAAAAGCGTGAACATAGTCTCAAAACTCCGAAAGCGAAAGTAACCTGATCCGTAAACGAAAACAAAGACATTTCAAAGCGCATCTGGTTTTTGGTTTATAAATCTTGGTTTTTTGGTTTGCAAATCTTGGTTTTTGGTTTGCAAATCTTTATGAGACTATATTCACTCCATAGGAGAGAGAGACAGACAGGTAGGTTTGAATTAATTAACAGTTCAAAAGGACAAATAGCTCAACATCAATCCACCAATCAGAACAGAGGAACAAACTGATAGTAAAAGTCCCCACAGAGGAAAACCAGTTTGTGTATTTGTGTCTGTTAGTATCAGTATTTGTTAGTGTATTACTGTGTGTGTGTGTGTGTGTGTGTGTGTGTGAGAGAGAGCGAGAGAGAGGTTTGAATTTATCTACAGTTAAAAAGGACAGCTCAACATCGAGAGAGAGAGAGGTAGGTTTGATTTAACTAACAGTTAAAAAGCACAGAGGTCACAACTGCCAAAAATAGCTCTACAGCAACCTACCAATCAGAACAGGAACAAACTGATGTTTAATTTGTGTATCAACATCAGCTGTGCGTGTGACGAACTGGTGCCTCAGAGTGCTCAGTCACAGAGAGAGAGAGAGAGAAATGTTTTTTTTTTTTTTACGTGACCTGCTTTAATTTTTTACTTGGACTTTCAGTTTTAATCATGGCCACGCTCTTTCAAGAGTAGAAGCTGTGGCAGGTTAAAATGTCCTATCAGGTTCACATGTGAGTGCACCTGGACAGATTTATAAGACTAAAACAAGTCTGAAAGTAACCACACAAGTGCAACCAATCTTTTTAAGATGCATCTCAAGAGGTATGGATTCTGTGTTTTTTGTAATTAATTATATTGCATATCTTTAAGTGTGAAGAATATGAAAATGCTTACCGCTCTAGTTTTATGTGTGACGACATCCCCAATAACTGTTGTCTCCGTTGTCTTAACTCTACATCTGTCGGCGGGTTTAGCACAGCGGTAAGACCGCTGACTTTGGTGCAGGCGATTAGGGGTTCGGTTCTCGGTCAGGGCTGCTATAGTCTGTGGTTTTTGTAATTCATTATATTGCATATCTTTAAGTGTGAAGAATATGGTCATCTTGTATTACGTCTGTGTAGTTTAAAATATTTAGTAAAGGTGACATTNTTTCAGGATTTTAACCCTTTAAATGCCAGTTTGATTATTTGAATTATTTCATTATTTATTACAAAAAAAACACAAAAAATTAATTATTTTCCATATAATAAATAGTAGGGGGATGGGGCTTTGGTGGTGATTAGAGTCTTGGATGTGTCAAAGATTAGCAACAAAATTGATTTGATTGCATTAGTATTTTTTATGTAGTGTCAGATACTCCTTCTGGACACCTTCGTTGCCAAAAATGTACGCGCACAAAATCTGCAGTAAAATTCTCATACGTCAATATTTTTTTCTGTTTTTTTTTGCTTGAATCCCTTAATCAGCTTCAGCCCTGATCAAAATGATCAAATATTCAATAATTTTCAGGATTTTAACCCTTTAAATGCCAGTTTGATTATTTGAATTATTTCATTATTTATTACAAAAAAANATACATGCTCTTTCAAGTGTAGAAGCTGCGGCAGGTTAAAATGTCCTATCAGGTTCACATGTGAGAGTGCACATGGACAGAGTTATAAGACTAAAACAAGTCTGTAAGTAACAGAGTCCAGAATCACACACAAGTGCAACCAATCTTTTTAACCCTTGTGCCCTCCTCAAATTTACTACCCTCTGGACACCTTCGTGGTAAAAATGTACACGCACAAAAAACTGCTATTAAATCATCATACATCAATATTTGTTTGTTTTTTTTGCTTGCATCCCTTAATCAACTTCAGCCCTGATCAAAATGATCAAATATTCAATAATTTTCAGGATTTTAACCCTTTAAATGCCAGTTTGATTATTTGAATTATTTCATTATTTATTAAAAAAAAACACAAAAAATTAATTATTTTCCATATAATAAATAGTAGGGGGATGGGGCTTTGGTGGTGATTAGAGTCTTGGATGTGTCAAAGATTAGCAACAAAATTGATTTGATTGCATTAGTATTTTTTATGTAGTGTCAGATACTCCTTCTGGACACCTTCGTTGCCAAAAATGTACGCGCACAAAATCTGCAGTAAAATTCTCATACGTCAATATTTTTTTCTGTTTTTTTTTGCTTGAATCCCTTAATCAGCTTCAGCCCTGATCAAAATGATCAAATATTCAATAATTTTCAGGATTTTAACCCTTTAAATGCCAGTTTAATTATTTGAATCATTGATTATTTACTACAAAAAAAACACAAAAAATTAATTATTTTCCATATAATAAATAGTAGGGGGATGGGACATTGGTGGTGATTAGAGTCTTGGATATGTCAAAGATTAGCAACAAAATTGATTTGATTGCATTAGTATGTTTTATGTAGTGTCAGATACTCCCTCTGGACACCTTCGTGGCCACAAATGCCTCATTGACTTCCATTAAAACCACATTTTTTAATCTCACTGCCATTACAGTATAAAACCATGCATTCTGTAATGTCAGCATTTCATTTTGAAGAAAAGTAGTGATATTTGACATTTTTACTGTATTCCACCATATTCAACCGTTTTCCCATTGTAGGCCGATGCATGAAATTCTTGTATTTTTGCCAGTTATATTATGGAGCCGTGTGACTACCAGGGTGCCCCAAGAGTGATTTGTTTGTGT
>LKNJ01000077.1:128112-279096 GCA_002120245.1 Maccullochella peelii | reverse complement strand
TCCCTCATCTTTTTAAGTGGGAGAACTTGCACAATTGGTGGCTGACTAAATACTTTTTTGCCCCACTGTATATGTATGCGTGTGTGTGTATATGTATGCTTGTTTGTATATATGTATGCGTGTGTGTGTATGTATGTGTTTATGTGTATGTGTGTGTTTATGTGTATGTATTTGTGTGTGTGTATGTATATATTTTTGTATGTGTATATCTGTGTATGTATATTTATGTATGTGTATGTGTGTTTGTATATATTTATGTATGTGTATATGTGTTTGTGTACGTGTATGTGTGCGTATGTGTATATATAAAACTTTAGTCCCTGGAGGTAAATTCACAAGCTTTCCAGCAGTATATAGAGTAGTTACAATTAGCCCCACCTTTACTGGCTTCAACATTAAAGTGATGAAAACTTCAATTGGCCATTCTGCATAATGAGTCCTTTGAGTATATTTTGATGCTAATACTTTTGTGCTCTAAAAATGTTTAATGCAGGACTTTAACCAGAGTATTTCTACACTGTGGTATTTTTAAGATCAGAGTACTTCTTCCACCACTGGTAACAGCACAAACCCATTTCAGAAAAACAACCTGTTCTATGTATTTTGTGCCTATTAAGGTGTATTATTTTCACTCAGTTTATATTATTATTGGTTTTTGGTACTATGTAGCCACATTTTGGTCAAATGTAACATTTTTTAACAATCAAATCTTGGAATTACATGTGTTTTACTCATGACGTGTCAATTAATTTTCAAAATGTATTTATTGTCTTTCGTGTTGTCTGTGTTTTCAGATGCAGAGTGGGTTCATATTACAAGTGAATAGTTCCAATGCGTCTTGTGCTCATGAGCAACCCACATGCCCCTCTGTTCAACCCAGGTAGGAATGTAATGTTTGATTAATTCACAATAAGTTTGCATACCTGAATGTTAGCTTGCAGTGAGTTTGGATTGCTTATGCTTCACAGGCTGGCTAGGTGTGTGTGTGTGTGTGTGTGCACTTAACATCGACACTGCATTAAAGTATTTTGTTTTGAAGAGATGGTATTTATGAGCTCCACCGCCAGTAAGTGTAAATAACGGTTATCTTTTAAAAAAATGTAAAACTTGCAGAAACGATTACTTTCCTTCAACTTTTATGTAAATATGTTTATTTCAGACATGTGTATATATATATATATATATATAATATCTATACGTATATATTTATATGAACATACAATGCATAGACAGTTACTGCAGACTATGAAGATGAGCGGTTCACAGATCAGTTAACCAAGACAGGACAGAAAGGGAAGACTAGAGGGCAACACACACGGGCTGTATCGAGTCATTTGACGTCCATAGTACACACCCGACATGCAGACAGAAGTAGTCGAGGCCAGGATATCCCAATCCAGGGAGCCAACATGATAGATTTTCTGCAGGGTCGACACTGGTATTTACTACAAGACAGTGACTACATTTACATGCATAAAATATTACGGGTTTTTTTGCCCTTTTTCAAATATATTGATAAAGACAATATTCCTACTAAGCTGTTTATATGGCTAATGAAAATGAATATTCCACTAATATTTAGTTTGATCGTGCGAACACAGCCTCCCTCTTTCATTCATTCAACCACCTTTTTGAAAAGGTTGGTGTTGCAATATTTGAGCATATCCAAAAACCTGTTGATAACCTGGTCCTTCATAATGTTTAAAAGTAGGTCTTTCCGCCCAGAAATTAGGTCTTTTCGGCATATCCCACGTGTCATGAAAACTCTACATCAGAAATAAGGCCTAAGTCGGAATATCCAAACGGAATATGCTGTTTACATGACATTACAGGAAAATTAATGTGCATGTAAACATAGTCAGTGACATATCTTGACGCACATTGTTGAGTTAGTGTGTGTTGCCCTTAACAGTAAAATATTAGTGAAGTGTAAATAATAAATGTAATGTTTCATCTCCTGTCAGAAAAAAACAAGCGCTGGAGACCTTAGACATGCTAGGAGCTCATATTAGTCAAGTATATAGCCTAACCATTCACGACTTTTATGGAAAAATAATATTTTCATATTAACAATACTTATAAATGCAGAACATTATATATATATATATATATATATATATATATANATTCCAGTGGAGCTTTTCACAGCTCAGATCCAGTTATGTTTTCTGGTCTGTCCGCACACATGAGCGGCCATGATCCTGTCAGTCTGAAGGCCAAGGCTTGTGGGGGCTGGTGGGGCTCCTTGGCTGGGCCTTCGGACTCCCCTGAAAGACACAATGTGAAGAACAAGGTCGACTTTTATTCATTATTCTGAAAGTGATTTTATTTTTTGAAAGGTTTATAGCCATAAAATCTTTATCGTTGACTGTTAATGGTATGTTAATTTAAAGTGTCCTTAAATTGTATTCACATTGTAATTCTAGATCAATTTAATGGAAATGTTATATAGTAATTAAAATACTTAGTTTTCTGCACTCTAACAGAAAACATTTACATTTACTCAGGTACTGTCCTTAAGTACAACTTTGAGGTACTTGTACTTTCCTTTTTTATTACTTTATTTTCAGTTTATGCTACTTTATTGTTCTCCTCCACTGCATTTATTTGATGGCTTTAGTTACTTTTCAGATCAAGATTTTACAAACACACCATGTGAGTATATAAAATATGATGCTGTGTGATTTAACTACCCATAATAACCCGTGATAATTTGAGTACATTTAGCTGATAATACTTTTATACTTTCACTTATGTGAAATTTTGAAATGTAATTGAGTATTTCTCTACTGTGATATCACTACTTTTATAAATACTTCTTCCACCACAGGAGCTTGATAACACCTATAGGGGGCAGCAGTGCACCTTCAGTCAGTGCTGCCCACACCCAAACTAAAGCTTGGAGCACTGCCGTGGAACTGATCCTACCCACTACCCACCACTAAATACAAGAGACGTTGCTCACTGTACAGTTATGTTGTGAGTGTGACCTGCCCTGACTTCAGCCTGCTTGCATGCCACTTCCCAGCAGATTTGAAGCTGGTGGCTCTAAAAATGAACCATTGCCAACTAAAACTTAAACTCTTGACTGCAAATGTTGATATTTATTCTTCCTTTCTTTTCAGGCTGTTAAACATAATGAGAATGGAACCAGACAAGTCTGCATTAAACTAAGGTGACTATGCTATAAGGTAGGCCACATTTTGGGACTCTACTTTAGTATGTCTTCTTTATCATGTTATACTGTAAAGTAAAATGATTAATATGACATTTTTATGCCAAAGTACAGTCATAAAATTCACAAAGTGTGACTGCCCCATCTCCACAAAGGAGGTGGTGGTGCGGGAGGGTCTACTCACCAGAGCAGCCTGGGTCTTAGCATAGTTCATATGGGTATAAAGCAGCACAGCTGTGTCGTTGTGAGACGCCTCCAATGCGATGGACAGAGCATTGCTGCCATCCTACAGACAGAAGAGAGAGGGAGAAACAGATACAGAAAGAGGAGGGCAGAGAGATTAAAGTGAGTTCATCAACCTTTAAAACATGTTCTAACTAGAACAGAGAGTGTTACAGTTTGAAATGGACCATGTGTGATTGACATTACACATGGTTGTTCCTTTTTCCTCTGTACTACAAGATTATTTTGATGGAAGTTCTTTGATTGGCCAGTAAACAACCAAAACATTCATCTGTCCTGCATCCTCAGCATTTCTTTGTTTTTGTAATTGTACTGTCCCTGCTCTTACATCAAACATGTCAAGCAGGATACAACATAAATCTACACTAAGAAAGATCCTGGGGTTTTTAAATCCTATAAAGCTTATAGTAAGGAGTAAAGGTACACAAAATCCACAGCTTGGTACATAACTGTTGAGAGTCACGGTTCAGTACATTTTCAGTACAGTGGAGAAAACAAAAAAGCCTGCATAGAATAACATTTTTATTTTTTATGTGTTAGTGATATCAGTAAATATATTGTTATCCGATTTTTAAAAAAACTCATTGATATCAGCGAGAATATCTGTGAGAATAATTACTGGATGACTGCAGCTTGTATTCATTTACAGGACACGCAGAATAAACTGAATTGTACATGTGAACAAAAATTATAGCTTGATTTAAGCCCTGTAATACACGCATTCGATGAAGCCGTTGGGAATGGTTTCGCCTATTTGATTGGGTCTGTTTTTAGGAGAAAAAGAAAAAAAAACAGGTTGCCACATAGTTTTCGTTCCTTCCACTCTTTGCCCAGTGTAGCTATAACTTACTGGGAAACCGTAATACTTCCAAACGAAAGATCTAAATGACATTGGAGATTTATCCAGTTTCTCATTAGCGTTCGCCATATGAGCTATACATCCAGGGGCTAACCCAATTAGCACGGTCTAGCCAACGGGCAACTACTGCTCACACTTTGGCATTTATGTTCCTAGAACTAATTAGACAGTCTTAAACTATTTCAACAGAAATTATTTCATTGATAGAGTGTAGAGAGAACCAAAAGAAAGTTGTGTACCCTTACACCTCTAGTTAAAAGAATGCACAAAATGAAAATCTAACTAAATAAGGCTCAGCAATAGCACTGTACATACTCCACTGTGTTTTACAGTCATGGTTTGTCATGCTGTTCTGTGTTTTCAGGGGAGGTGGGGGCTTTTCCAAATGTTTTCCATCCCCCCCCGGTCCATATCTCGGTCCAGCTGTGCTGCACTGAAACACAATCCAGGAGCTGCCTGCACTGAATGGCCAACTCATTCTGGCACAGCTGTGAACGCTCAAATATCTGTCTGCCTGGCCTCTCTTCAAGCATCCAGACCAATCCTCTGTAAAATCACTTTTAAAAAAACACGGCTGTGCAGATTAAGAAAAAAAAACAAAGCGAGAAATGTCACAAGCAGCTATGAGAAGGGTAAGACTTATGGTATTTGAGGAAAATAAATGTTTCCACTGACACACTGAAATCTAAACAATTTGATACATTTTTGGTAGTCTAAAGTAATAACTGATGGACTTTTTCTACCTTTATTTTTTAAGGACAGTTTTTGGGAAATGAACAGTTGCTGCTGACTTGTGTATGGGTCATGTGGTGAAGTATGCAGAGGACTCGTGCAAGAGCCTGCAGTTGTGAACAGAGGAGTTGTGGCTTTTTAATTCATCCACCGGGGACTTGTGAGTAGCCCAGTGATTGTCTTCCCTGTAAACAGCGCAGATTTCAGTAGACAGCAGATGAAACTAATCTGATCATGGCTCTTTAGTTCTCAGCCTATCTTGCTAATGAAGAGAAGGAGAAAAAGAGGTGACAAGGAGAGAAACTGCATGGACCAATTTCCCATGAGGAGCCATTTCCTGAGAACAGATTAAGCTGAATCCCAGACGAGGAAAGCACTCAGATGTTTTCAACAGAGAAATTTGCCTGAATGAGTGCATCAGCTGAATGGCTAAAATGTAAATGCCTTACATTGTCAATAATGGATATGTCGCAACCAGGCTGTTCCAGGAGCAGTTTGACAATCTCAGCACGTCCATGTTCGCTAGCACACATCAGCGCCGTGGATCCCTCGTCGTCCTGCACATTAACGTCAGCGCCGCACTCCAGCAGCGCCCGCACCATCTCCTGCCGACCATGGCTAACAGCTAGCATCAACGCTGTCTGGCCCGCCTGCAAAGGTAAAGAATTATAAATGTAGTTTCTCCCCAGGAGAATACAGTTTTTGAGAGTTTGTCATATTGGTTAGCCTGGATGAGAAAATGTACACCATTTACAGCTTGAGAAATATGGAAATCACTCCCTCGTTCACACATTGACTACGTAGAATAACAGACTCTGTAGTTTACTCTATAGTGGGTGGTAAATTAAGTTTTAGACACTAATCAATAACTAACTAATCATTATTTTTTGTCATCACTCAGAGGTGTTTTGTCACACAATGGTAATTTTTGTATCTATAAAATGGGACACATTGCATTGTGGGATTGTTAGCAGAAAGTAGTGTCATTTCAAGTGGCAAGGAAAAACTCCCTTTTAACAGGCAGAAATCTCGAGCAGAACCAGCAGGTGGCCTGCAACCACAGAGCAAGACTCTATAGCTCTGGAGGCAGAAATACCTGCACAATCTGGTCTGACCATTTACACCTGGCATGTCAGTGCCAGGTGCAAATGTGGTCTTAAATACAACATGGAGATTAAGAAGAAGATGATGCATTGTTCAAAAACAAAAACAAACTTAAAGCCCTAAAAAAGGTTAATTCTATAGAGGTATTAATCATAAATGATTCATTTTACTAGTTTCATGATACCAGATTTGCTTTAAATTTCAAAATCACTAATTTAAAGGAAAAGTCAAACAAGTACTTTAAGCACATAATTCCCCAACCCAATCCAGAAGCTAAACTTAAAACAAAACACAGCAAAAAAACAGTATGACTTAAATTCCTGACTCTAAAATTGAATTGCGTGCCTCATGTTATTAACCACAGCAACAACAAGCGGCAGTAATTGGATTTATAGCCAGTGAGGCTATAAATTCAGTCCTATGACTTGGCAGTGTGAAAGCCTGTCAGGCGCCGTGTCCAAACATACACTACACAACCTGATTAGATCAGGCAAAGAGATAACACCACTCAAAATTCAAAAGATTCTCACAAATGACTCATGTATCACGTAAAGCTACACATTTCCCTAACTCGATTTAACCTATAACCAATTATAACACTTCCCCTGTTGAAATAAACAGGGAACAAAGAAAGGCCTTATTACCTTCACACAAGCTAGCAATAAGAATCAAGTAGACATTCATTCAAAACTAGTTTCTGTTTTGACTAATCTAAAAAGTAAAAAAGTCATATTTATTTGGCTGTGTGTGACATTCAAACACACAAACATGTGCAACCACACACACTCACTCTATAAACCAGCAGGGGAAAAGCCAAGTTTAGATTCAGCAAAGACATGCTGCAACAACTCACTATATCCAATGTAATGCTATTAACCGATCAAATTAGTGACCCTCTCTCTCTTACACTTTTTCTAATATGATTGTATTATGTAGAATTGATCCTATGTTCGGTTTCATATTGCATTTTTTAATGTGTCCAAATCAGATTAAATTCATTAAACACAGTCAGCTGAGCCAGGATCGACTCTTTAAGTGATAAAACGCTTCTGGCTGATGGAGCCACATTCACAGAAGCGCTTTGTGTTCCTTTTTTGGACACGTTCACATTTCTCAGGTGATAATTTTTTTAAATGGAGAACTGTATTCTTTGCATATCAAATTAAGTTATCACTTGTGACACAAATATGTTAACATTACAGCATGAGAACACATTTTATTTCACCTACAAATTGTCCCAATCTAATGCTAAAACTGTTACGTGATTTTAGAACGAAACCTGTTTACATATCCAGCATGTACCCACTAATCTTGTGAGGTTTAAAAACATTTTTGACAGGCAGGACCTACATACCAAAAAATGACATGCACATGACAGAAATGACTGTGGGAACATAGAAGGAGTAACAGAAAGTGGCCACAAGCAGAACTTCAGGAGTAAACAACACACACAAGCTCTGTGATTCAGACTTGCCTGGCTGGCCTTGGCGTTGACATTGCCCTGACCGAAGAGTTTCTTGACCACAACCATGTCCTCCTCCTCCTTCACAGTAGAGAGAGCAGCAAGCATGATGGCCGTGTAGCCCGCCTTGTTCTGCTTATCCACACTGCACACACCTGTAGGGACCACATGTTTTTATTACAGTGCATTTAAGCACATATGCAAGTGCAGAACACATTGCAACTTACATATAAATGCACACACACATATACACTCAACTTTATGGTCATTTTGGAGGCTGCAGTTTGTGGTGCTGTTTTGCCTACCCTCATTGATATAAATGGGGTGGACAAAATAATATCAACACCTGTCAGTGTAACGCTAAGAGTTTTTAAAAAATAAATAAATAAAAAATATTGGAAAATATTTTATGTATACATTTTGAAGCAGTAGGAGTTTAGGCAGAGGTGTAGGTTTTCAGTTTTATTCCAGAGGATAGAATATATTACAATGTGTTTCACGTGGTCTTATAGGAATAACATATATTCTAGCTTCTCCAACAGGCTAACATCACTTTTATGTAACGTCAATCAGGTTGGGGTTTTTTTTAGGTAACGCGACTTAAAGTCTTGAGCAGAGAAATCAGAATGGAAGTGACAGCTCACGTAGGGGGACCCTACTCTCTTCCCACTGGCTCACAGACCAGGTCTGCAGCTGGACCCTTCTCGACTGATTGGTTGGATTATTAACTGGATTATTGTTGCAGCCTGTAGGGTAACACTCTGTAGTGTATTGTGGATTATCTTAGACAGTCACTGACCTGTGTCCAGCAGCAGCCCCACCACACGGAAGTTGGAGTGGGAGACGCTGTAGTGGAGAGCTGTGTTGCCGTTGCCGTCGGTCATGTTGACTACGTGCTCCAGCAGCACTGACGACACCTCAGAGAACGCCATCAGGTAGTCTGAGACCCGTGAAGGCTGAGCCATCTTGGCGCTAGAGATCCTGAACCATTCGAGCTGGACAGTGTGGGTGCTGGAGAGCTGAAGGGGAGGGCGGGAAGTCACATTATAAGTATATACAGTATATAACGAGTGAGCAAAATAGCATCAGAAGCTTATCTATCTCAGTAAACAGACAATAATAAAGCTGTATTTTACTAGTGCTAGTTTCTCACTCACAATTTGGTAAAGTTATAAATAATTGTGTATGTATTTTGGCAAAGTCAAACCGTATTTGTCTCAAGTTTATAGTAGCCTAACATTCCACTGAATGTTAAGGGAAGTCCTTCTGTTGTTAAACCCAACAATGATCCAGTTCCTGAGCCTTTTCTCAGTCTTGACTCCTCTGTTACTGTTACATCAAGCTCCTATTTTTTATAATTAATGTTTGCTGGTGCCGAAAATATCCTTAAACAATCAAATACAGTCCCACAGCTTTCATCAACTTTAAGTAATTATGATTATCGCAATAATGAAGTGATGAAGTTAAATGTGTAACTCAGTGATAAAATGGTTTGAAGAAGCATGCAGGGACGTACCACTTCCTTACTCTTCAGTGTTTTGATGTCATCATTCAAGTGGTTCTTCAGGATGAGGCAGGCTTCACGCATTTTTGAGCTCAACTCAAACCTGTAACAAACACAATGTGTGAAGTTGAAACACAAGTTACTGCTTTCTGTACATAGTGTCCCTTTCACTGTATTACAATTGTATGTGTATTTTACAATATGTGTTTATACAACGCATGTATATTTACATGATACAACTTTCTTGTTTGTCATGCAACATGATGCAACACTTTAATCAGGAAACTATATTAACCCATTTTCTTTAGGCTCTCGTCTTCTGAAACTACATTAAATCAATATAGCAACTTTAAAAGAATGTATTGTTTCGTACTAAAATAATAACATACTTCTCTTTCACAGCATCAGATGAATAATTTGCGGCTCTCAGGGTTTCCTCATCAGTGTCACTCTCGTCCAGGTTGACGTTTCTCTCCTCCTCAGATGTTTCTTCCTCCAGAGCCGCCTCGTCATCCTCCTCTGTGCTGTCCAAGCACTCGCCTTCTCCAGAAGAACCCTCGTCTTCGTCCTCCTCTTCTTCTTCTTCTTCTTCACTGGTTGTAGATTCATACCTGGGAGACAGAGCAGTTCACATTTTAGGGCACTTGGATGGCTCTTTCTTTTTGTTTGTTTTGTTTTTTTAAAGCAACGCTGCAGTTGGTGAGGAAAAAGGGTTTTGTTTCTTACTTGTCAAACCTCTAGACCCCGTCTGCCGTCGTCATTTTATTTTTACTGTGGTAAAAAATAAAATTAGGTTTCATGTTACCTACCCTCCATTTAGAATGCCAACAAACTGCAGGCTCTTCTTGCCAGCGGTGCGATTCTCGCCTGAGTTACTCCCATCCTTCCTCTTCATGATTGATTTCAGCATACCTGTTATCATAAAGGAAGCAATAGATCAAACAATAGTTCAAACAAAGTACACCAGAAAATGTATACAGTACCTCACACGTAACACACAATGTAAACAAAATTAAGTTATCAGTCTATCGCTGGAGGATTGTGCCATGATTTCCTCATTTTTGTCCTTCTAGTGGAACTGCTTAGAAAACTAATTTGCCAATTTCTTTAAAAAATAAAATAAAATAAAAAGGTGGGTTCCAATTAATTTTTCAGTGAAAATATTTCATTTCTGAGTGGGTAACCCTTTATTTTCTGTCATTTCTGAATCATTTCAGACATTTGATGGAAAGAACGATGCAATTTGTAACGAATATTGAAAAAAGGGACAATTTTCAATTGATTACTAGTGTAACCTAGTGAGTCTTTTAGCCAACAACAGATCAGCATGTATGAAAGTGTGTGCCTACAAGCAAGCATACAATACAGCATAGAAGTGTCTACTAAAAAACAAATAATGACTAAATATATACTTGGTTATACATGACACTTCGTTCAAGCGCATTCCTATTTTCCCTTTAAATTAGTACCAAATTACATTATTAGTTACAGGGTTCGCACAAAGTCTTGAAAGTTTGGAAAATGCTTAATTTTAACAGATATGTTTTCAAGGTTAGGAATATGCTTGAATTTGAATATACTCCTTGAAAAATGCTTGATTTTCAACATAATCTGGTGTTTCATCATCTACACAATCACTCATGTAAACATCTTTTAATATTTGAAATGAAACGATCCCGTCGTCATTGTTTGTTGTGTCCTGGCATTTATAGTAACAATTTAGATAAGTAGCAATGACGATAAAGGCTTTGAGAGTCTGGAAATTTTTGCTTTAGGTACCTTGAAAGTGCTTGAAAAGTGCCCTGTAGTTACTTTACTTAATTGAAATTATTAGGAAATGATGAACCTGTAATATTGTTACCTTAAGAGGTAATGTGTATAGTCTCCACTTGTTGTGGATATTGAATTGTTTGCTCTCTACCACGTGTCCCAGAATGCACTTATTAATAATGTGTTGTTTTTGCACCAATGTTATAAAGACCAAGAATTCTACATCTAACATGTAACAAAGAAAAACATTCATGATGTCCCGACCCTGAGCATATTTAACCCTACAATGAAGGCAAATACCTCCAAGTTCTCACCTGTCTTGATGTTGCTGGCTGCAGTCTCCTCTCCATGGTCAAACTCTTTCTTTTCGGCCATACTGACCACTTCTTCTGCTGAGACCTTGTATTCAGCGATGGTCAACTGTCTCTTCTTTAGCGCTGTAACTTTCTGCTCCTCCACCTTTTCCTCAAACAAGTTCTCCCATTGGCAACCAGTGCTGACCACCGCAACAGGAACTGGTTCTGCAGTCTCCACTAAAGCATCAGTCTGGGTGCTTTGTTCCATCTGATCTGCTGTTAAGCTCTCACCTACGCATGCATCGCTCACCTCAGGATGGCACAAAACTGCAGCATGCTTTAGCACAGAAGTCATTGTCTCTACCTGAGCATTCGTCGTGTCTGGTTTTGCAAGAACCCCCTTCTCAAATGTGACTTTGGAGGTTTTCTCCTCCATCTGGGCTTTAAGGATCCCCAGGTCTTTGTCGGCCACACTCAACTGCTCCTCTAGAGCCCCAATGGACTCCTGCTGGAATTTAATGGTGTCCTGTAAGGTGTCGATCTCCCGCTGTGCCTCGCTGGTCAGCCCAAGTAGTGACTCCATAACCCAAACCTCAGCCTCTTCTGTCTCCACTCTGGCCTGTACTCCCTCCTCATGAACCGGAGGGGCCTCTGTTCCTGTGCCTTTCTCACAAACATTTACCCTGGTGCCCTCAGAAGCATCTTTCACACCCTGACTGTAGTAGAAAACAACAGAGTCCATTGGCATGTCATCCCCAACAGCCACTGATTTCTTCTCAACAACAGACACTTTTTCTGGCGCTTTTACTAAAACTTTTGATGAAGGTTCTGTAGCTTTCTCTTCCTTCCCCTCAAATTTCTCAGTCAGCCTTTTCAGCTCACCAGATTTTCCGAGGGCTTTATGTCCGGGTGAGGTTGGTGCAGTCAATCGACTGTGGATACTGTGGTCAGTTTGAAGGGTCTCTGTGGTTTGGGTAGAAGACTCTGTAGATGGTTGCTTCTGCTGGACCACCTCCATGACTACTTTCTTCTCCTGCAGGGCTAACAGGAGCATGTCTTTCTCTGCACGAAGCTTTGCAACCTCTTTCTCAAGCGCAGGAACACCCTTTACCCTCTCTTCCATCTCCTTTAGCTGTTTCAAAGCTGTAGCCATCTGCTCTCTAACTGTCTGCAGCTGGCTGGGTGGGACTGGAGTCATTGTGGTGCCAGCAGCTGGAGTACTGAGCCCAGAGGTCTGAGGACTGGGTTTAGTCCAGCTACTTGGCAGAGGTTGAGTGGATGGAGAGGGTAAGCGCTGTTTGGGAGGATCTGTGAGCTGGAAGCGCCCACCATTCTGGTGCTGGTGGGTTTGTTCCTGTTGCAGTCGCCGGCTGGTTTCCAGAAGAGTCCGCTCAACTCGGGGGTTGCGCTGTGGTGGAGGGGGTGGCACTTTGGCTCCGGCAGACAGGGGAGGAACACTGTGGAGGGTCACAGGGGAAAGAGAGAGCACTTCGCAGGGTGCTGACCCAAGGCGGTTGCGTGGTGGCGGCGGCGGAGGAGCTCTGCCATCCTCGCTGGCTGGGGACGCCAGAGACTCCGTGGATGTCCACCCACTGGTACGTCCCCCCACACTTGGACTCCTCTGGGAGAGTTTGAGCCCTCGGCCAGAGCGGCGGGAGCCAACAGGTGCCCGACGGAGATTGTGCCCACTTTCTATCTCTTCTACATATTTGAGGAAGTCCAGATCCAGCTGGAAACCATACGGAGTCTGGACGGAGTAGGAGCCTGGCTGGTCAGCCTCCTCCTGACTGGAGTAGATGAACGGAGAGCCCAGATCTGAAGGGACAAGGACATGCGAGTGGACAATATGGCTACATACTTAAAGATGGCCTGTGGAGTTTCATTATAAACTAATAAAAGTTCTGTTTTTCACCAAAATATTACCATTTTGTGTTTTCTTGAGGTTTAATAAACGTGTTAAATGTATTTCCTAGCTCACAAAACACTTGCAATGCCCATTTTTTATATTTTAAATCCTGCATTGTTTACATTAACACTCCATAACACAAGTAACAGTCAAAACCTCCACAAGGTACATTTAATTAATTCTGCAGAAACGGACAAATCTCAAATCAAAATATTATTATATATGATATATTTCACAAAAAAAGTAGAGATAATATTCCTGTTTAATATAAATCAGTAAAAATTTGAGAAGTATAACATGTATGTGCATAAGTGCTGACACAGTATACCTATTACAGTCACTACACTAAAAAGTTGCAATTTGTCATCATATATTGGAGCTGGTTTAGGTGTCTGATCTGTGGTGTTTACAGTACAAGCGACATGAAGACAAACGATTTCTAATATATTGTGTTTCCTGCAGTTAACAGCATTGTGATACCGTCTGAACCATGTCAGTGTGGTAAACTCCACAAACCCACTACTGGCAGATCAAAACAAATTATTTGATTTACAATAAATTGAAAAACTACAGCACACTGCAACACCCAAACCTCGCCTCAAAGAGAAGCCTAAATATTTTCTAAGAGAAATTGAGATATGAGGTGGAAATACAAAACAATGGCATCATGCAGTTTCTTACCAGGCAGCTTTGGGTTAACTTGCACCGACTGAGTCATTTTTCAGGACGGGGATTTTTCAGCACGCACACAGCTTCAAATCAACACCTGGCTAAAGAAAACACACAGTGACATGTATAACTTTGGCATGAATGTACTTTTAGACCAAGAGGAAGGAAACAGATAATGAGTAATTTAGAGTAATTTCTAAAAACACTGCACAGTAGTTTGGTAAAAACATTGGCGCAAGTCCATCATTTGTTACCTTCTGACTGTCAACAAGTGTGTTGTTTTTATGTTACAGATTTTTCTGTAAGCATCAAAATCACATTGTCCAAATGTTGGTCATCCCATCAACATGCTTTTGTTAATAGGAGAGAGCTTTACACAACAAGCAACTAAAAAAAAAAAAATACAACTTCTCGACAACCCAAGTGGCTCCTTGCTCTCACTTTAATGGTGGACATAGATCCTTCTTTATATAGGGGTCGTAAAACTTACTACAATGTGCAGAAACGCCTGAAGAAGTTTTCTTATGGCTGGTTAGCACGTGTGACAGCCTGTGACTGAATTCAAAAGAAGGTGAATCCCCTTCTTTAAGAGATAAAGAGGTTTTGTTAAATGGATCTCTTGTTTACTTTTCCTCTTTAGAGGTGTTGAAGGACACTGAGCCTGATATCATCCGTACTTCGGAGAGTGTGTGTGTCAACCTCTTTAGTCGTGGTTGCTTGAGCTGTCAGAGGATCTATACGGGAGCCTTGTCTAAAATTCAAATGTACGTTTGTGTGTGAGTGTTTGTATAAAAACTTCTGGCACACAGTGAAGATTAGCAGTTAGGAGAAACACCTCAGAACAATGTCAACAACAAAGAGCTAAACAGTGCTCAAAAACTAGAAGACAGCTGTTCCATTAACAACACCGACATCATCCAACTCTACTGAAAAACCACAGGATTCTTCCGACCACTAAAACCTGCCATACAAACTGCTTCACTGGGAAATTATTATTTCCTTTGGGCATAATGTCCATTTATTCAGACACATCGGACAGAGTGGGGACTGACTACATTATAAACTATCTCAATACAACACAAGATCAACATAAAAATTTAAATTTTAGTTAAAAGTAGGAATCGATGAACTAAAGCTGTCTTAAAGATGATGAATAACAGAAAAAGCTATCAAAGACAAACATGGGTCTGCTCAAAATGTCTTAAACAAAAGTTGAGGGCTTTTCTTTGTTCAGCCATAGTAGCTATTGCTGCTCATATTAACTACCTGGTTCTTCTGTTTATTCCAAACAAGACAGGAAATATAAAACGCTTCCTGTGCTTCGGGAAAAGAGCTACCAGTTAGCAAGCGGCCCTAACAGCAAGTGGAAAACTGCATAAACTGGATACTTTGTGGATAATTGTCTACCAATTACAGAGAAAAGAAATAGAACATTAACTTAAATATGACAGATGTGACTTCAAAACAGAACAATGAATGTTGTTATGTCGTATTGAAGAGAAGTTTACCTCTTTCAGCCGCTCAGTGAGCGATTCATGCAGCTGGAGTTCAGGCTGGTTCCCTCCTCCCTGCTCCACACAGCCCTGAGAGAGAGAAGTAAACCATCAACGGTCATAACAGTCAACAACACAGTGTACAGCATATTTACCATATAAGTGACAACCCCGAATAAATTAGTAGACAAACATAATGGATGCAGATACTTCATACAGGGGACAAGGGCTCATGAATGGTTTAAAAATTATGAGAATCATGACTCGGATCAAGAACTCAATGCAACACCTAATTGGAGATCTGGGACTGACATGCAAACGCTCTCCACCACCATCATCAAAACACCACATGAGTGAATATTTTGCGTAAGAATGGCGTTTAATCCCTCCAGTTAGGTTTTACACACTTGCAGAATTTTTGACAAGAAGCATTGAAGCTATTCATGAAGCTCATGGTGGCCCAACACCCTCCGGCTATGTACTATCTGTATATATTTGTCACAATTTCTCACCTATGTATAGATAACATACAGAGTGAATCTGGAGTGCTGCCCATGATTGTGTCACTTGATTTGTTACCCAAAGCTTCAATCTTTCCAGCTATTGCTCACCACACATTTCTTTTTAATGTTCTTTTTCTATTTTTCCATCTCAACAATGGATGAAGAGAAACATCTAGAGACCAGAGGTGATGTGTCAACACATGACAAGAGAATAAGTCAAGTTAGAGAAGCCAGGATGTGGCCAGTTGAGAGAGAAAGTATGAAAAAGCCTTGACGCTTGCATAAACTGTGATAAGGTGTGCATTCACCTGCACCGCCACAAGCCTTGCTATCACAGGTGTGTGGGTTTACACAGAAAATTATAGGGGTTGCTGTCTATGTGTGTCGTATAAAGCCAGTGTTTCGGATGTAAAACTACTTTTAGTACAAATCTCAGTTTCTTCTCTAAAACTAAAGATTCATGCGACACAAAAACAGATACACTCGGTTTCTGAAATATGAAAATACAGTAACTTGTACCCCCCCCACACACACAATCTCAAGTACCTGCAGTCATTAAATTTGTTTCAAGCATACACACTCATGTAGAAGCGCACACACACACACACACACACACAGATGTGTTTTCCAGCAGCCTCAGGCACATTCCTAACACATGCTGTTGCAACACGCCGGTCATCCTTCGAGCTGACTGACTACCGATAACCTATAAACACACACACACACACACACACACACACACACACACACACACACACACACCATCTGTCAGCTCAGACTGCAGCAGACAGGCAGTTTATTGTCAAAGTAAAGACCACAACAATCACACAGAAGACTTAATTTTCACAAATAATATTATGTGACAATGTGACAATGGATTAATTAAAATGTGCAGCGTAAAGAAAGAGTCTCCTCTAACTGATAACGTTTCTGCTCAGTATCTTCTTATCAGCCGCTGCTCTGTTTCTCCTCAGTGTCTGTCAGCTTCTGCTCTCTGGTCAAACCACAGCAAACATGATGCCTGCAGCGTCCGAGCCAATCAGACACAAGTTATACAAACGCTAAAAGGGTTTTCAAGGATGTGACCTCACCACGTTGGTTTACTTTGGTCCAAACCAGAGAGAAGTAGTTTACTGTACTGCTGAGTTTTTGGGTTTCTTTAGGATCAAATGCAAGCTAACCAGAGCTTATAAACAAGTCACATGACTCAAAGTTAGTTTGTTTATTGGGCAATTTTAGCAACATGTAATCCTGCGCCTGGTTGGAATTAGAAGAGATTGTGGAGTTGAAACAAATCTGGCTTCAGTTTATGTAACTTTAGCTACTTGTCTGCAATCATCTTCTCTCTTCTACCCATGATCAGATGTGTTTTAGTGTCATTTGCAATAAGCAGGACGGAACAACCCAGGTACAGTTTGTGTCAAAGTTGTTTCCCCTTTCCTCCCTCCTTTTTTTCTTACTAAAAGCTGGATGGTACCGCATCCAAATGAACTTATATGAAGTGGTCTTTGTATCAATGACAACAAAGTTTTAAACATAAAACAAAGAGCATATGCGTCTCTGGGGCAGTTTCAATGTGACATCATTATAATTTTCACAAAGAAAAACATGGGGCTCCATGTTTTCCACACATCAAAAATGACTGTGTGCAGGCACTTACTACAGGAACTACATCATTCATATTTTGATAGTGGCGCCAAAGTTGACATTACAAACAATGCCAAGTACATGCGATGACGAGAGTTTTATCCAGACATGCTGCAGATCGCCAGAGCTATAACAAGTATGAAATCAGATCAGAAATGCTGGAGGTTTGGAACAATCACACTCAGGGACATTTCTTTTCTGCCAGAGTTCAGGTGACATCCTGCATAAACTTGTTCTCCTAAGATCAACAAGCTACACAAAGACACCTAGACCATATCAGAATCAGAATCAGATTTATTGCCAAGTAGGTTTTCACATACAAGGAATTTGCTTTGGTGAATTGGTGCATAATCAAGAAAAAGCAAGTATACAATGTCAAATAGAGAATTTCACTATTAACAATGTGAAGAATTATAAATAAGTGAAATAAGATTAAAATTTGAAACAAAACACACTATACAATAATAATGATAATATGGATATGGTGGTCTTTCTCCTCTACCAAGTAGACTGAAGTGAGAACACAACTTGACCCACCATAGAATAAGAAGTTCAGTTTAAGTTTTAGGCCTCTTCCACTACTGGAACTTAACAACCCTTAACACGTGCAGCAGCTATCGTCACAGATTCTGCTTTTGTTTACACTGTTCTCCATTTTTCTATTGTTTCTGGAACAAAATTTCGGCACTGCTCCTGAGGTGGCACTAAATCTGTACACCACAATTAATAAAGCACGATGTGTGTGTCAATATACAGGAGATCTTCTGACACAACAACACAGTGGAAACAGGGCAGAACAAACGAAAGCCTTACAGGTTCCTAAAAATTCAGGGTTTTTTGGAAGCTCCAGGTTCCCGTAGTGGAAAAGGCTAATGTGCCAACGAGTCCATATACAATCACTGCATTTACAAGGATGAACTGTTAGTTTAACAGCACTAAACTGACTGCATCTACACCTGCATCTTATTTTCATGGAATAGTACCATAAACTTTTCTTACAGTTTGAACAAAATTATCAATTTTTCTCTGTCCGTCATCAGAAGCAGCAAAGAAAAAAAACAAGAATTTAAAAAACGCAACCAGAAAGATGGCTGCTGCAAGGTCCACCACGCTGTAGACTGAAGCGTTTTACTGCCAATAACTTATGAAATGCTGAGATATCCATTTCTGTAGAGCATCATTCATGAAACTGAATTGCACAATGTGTTGCAAAGTTAATTTGCCTCATCTCCTCTCTCTGCTCTACTTCTCCTCCCCTCATCCTCCTTCATTTTCATTCACCAATTTACACTACATATCTTTATTTCTTACCTCCATATCTACCCTCCTCTCCTCAGTGAGAGGAGAAATGGAGTCATCTTCATTTCTCCTCTCACCCACCACACACACACAAACTTCCCCCAGCTCCTCTCGAGTGTTGCTGTTTTTCTCTCTGATTTGATGACAGGCAGCAAATTACAGAGAAGCTGCATTCCTTCCCTTTACACCCCCCCAGTCCTGACCAGCTGAGAGCCACGCTGTCGAGTCTCTCACACAGACACACACATACCACTGAGTGCCAATGCTCATAATGACACTCGCATAATCCACAAAATTACAATAACACATATACATGAGAACACACACACACACACACACACACAGCAACAGAAACACTGTTTCACACACTGCATAAACACAAACATATGAGCGCATTTATTCACACAAACATCCAAAAATCTATTATATGTATCCATCATGAGTCCACACACACACACACACACACACACAGTCACATGATCCCACAGTCAGAGAAAGACAACGTTCACAGCTACACATTGTGGGCATACCACCTTAATTTAGTAAAGTAGTTCTATTGAGAACAGATAAACTTCATTGTTCTTCAGACTGCCTAAACAGCCTCAGATGTCTGTATTTTCATGGCTACAAATTACTTGTCATTCTTGATTCAGCTTTAATTCAACACTGCAATCACAATTGCAGCAGCTCACACCAAAAACTACAGTCGCACATTTCTTCACATTACAGAAACTTTGCAGCGAGCGCAGCCACACAATAATCTTCTGCCAGCACCATTGTCAACCAGAAGTGTAAAATAAAACCAGAGCTCTGTGAAACGAGGTGGAATAAATACTCCTACAGTATGTAACTAAGATGAAAACATAGAGACGCTCACGTTGTACAGTAATTTGTCTACATGTATTTTCATCTGTTAAAGGATAAGTTCGGTGTTATTTTATGCTTTCAAAATTTCCAAGAAGTTTCCTGGAAAGAACGATGTAATTTGGTACCAATTACAGAGAAAATAGAGACAGTGTTCAGTTGGTACACTTCCAATTAATGAATTCCAATTAATTTCTAGAGTAGTCTTTGAATTAGTGCACAGTGAGGCAGCTGCACATGCAAAAATGTGAAACTTGTCTACATGCAATTAAACTATGGAAAATAAAGTTTTAAAAGAAACAAATGAATATTTCTTTGTCTTCTGAGGACATTTCTATTTTCTTTTTAACTAGTAGCAAATTAGATTAACATTGTACTCACAGTAATGATAACATTGCTACAAAGATGTCCAATGGAGAAAGGAACACGAGCAGTCAGACGATTAAACAGGTCGTAAACAAATTATGGCCAAATCTACGAAAATAAGACCGAAGATGAAATGAACTGGAATTAAGGGACTTTAAGCAGTCAGAGCCACAAACCAAACTTACATTACATTTAAAAACACTACATGTTGTCTCTGTCATCTAAGATTTAATGAGCTTGACCTACAACTTTTGGGAGTAACACACATATTATTTTCTATAAAAATAACTCAGATGGATTTTAGTAACCAAAAGTGCTTCCTAGGAAATACAGAACAATTTGTTATTGATGCAGTTTTTCCTCTTTGGGTTCAGTAGGAACATGTGACGAGTGGACAAGCTCCGTGTCGTCCCAGAGCAGCTCCTGGATGTGTTAGTAATGAAGAGGAGAACATTGGGTTGTCCTGCCTTCAGTCCGCTTCATGGAAGAGGAAATGTTGTGCCGGTTCGAGGCCCGGGGCCATGTTTTGAAACAGTGACCTCATCCCCACCGCCACCCTTTTCTCGAGAAGAGAAGCCAGAGAGAGAAAGAGTCGCAGTCTGACAGACGAGGAGGGGAGGGAGTGAAAGCCAACATCCTCTCTCACTGACAGCAACTTTTACTCTGCGACTGCTTTACATGAGAAAAAACCCATTCAGAAATCTGCACACACACACACACACACACACACACACACACACACACACACACACATACACATAGAAACAGAGATACAAACCACAAATACAGGCACCCACCCCTTATATGAATGCCATACTTGTGAGGACATTCACTGATTTCATTTTCAGTCTAACATAAAACCCAAATCTTATCCTGAAACTAACCACTGCTTATTTTCCACATTTAATCTAATAGTTTTATAGCTGAAACGATTAACAAATTAGTCAAAAGAAAACTATTGGCAACACTGTTCTGGAGATTTTAATCATATTGCCTGACCTTCATCAGCAGAACAACAGCTACTAAATGGACCTCGAGTTGAGATAATTTGCTCAACTTCCATTTCCAAGGTCAAGAACAAACTTTGAACCTCAACTTTTAAGCCGACATGGACAAGAAGTGGTCAGAAAAATGGAAATTTGAACATCTACGATTCCAGGACAACTGGGCAAAAAAAAACAGCTGCTAAATAGACCTTGAGGTGAGATTGTTGTGTGACTGCTGTTTCCAAGGTCAAGAATGAACTCTGAACCTCAACTTATTTGTTCTCTTGTATCTCTTGTAGAGGCGAGGAGAAGATTTCTTTCATGCCTTTATCCTTGTGAGGACATTTAGGCCTAACAGACATAAAAATACGTATAAGTATGCACACACACACACACACACACACAGTATGGCCTCTCTGTTGCTGGGATTAAATCTGCAGTTTCCTGTAGGGAAGCCCACTACTCCCCCAATAAATCCCCCTCATCTCTGTACACACAACCCCTTCATGCCCCTGTGGGAGACCTCCCATTGTCTCCCAGTAGGAAGGGGGGGTCCTGCCAGGAAACCCATCAGGCCGTCCTGAAAGCTGCTTCCTGGAGGCAGCAGGAAAACACCGGAGAGAAGAGAGAAACTGAGAGCTGAACAAATAGAGCCAGTGTGACACACACACACACTGCGGCATCATGCAGCCAACAACAGCACCAAGGCCGACATCACATGATACATCACACTGAGGTTAGATAACGTGTTATCAGCTTTGAACGCAGATCTCTAGTGTTAAAGTGTGTGTGTGCGCTAAACTTCACTCACACACACACACACACAGTAACACTCTGTCACCTCTGTGTTCAGGATTCTGCCACCAGAAAACATTTCCTGCCTCCCATCTCATCAATATAAATCACACACCGACGTCACATCACTAACATCTTGTGTCCTGCTGTATCCAGAAAAGAAAATCTTTTTAATCACAATCAGGTTGACTTCAAACATCACATGCGTCCTGCCTGCCCTCCGTCTTCCTTCCAGATTCAACAGCAAACACAATCAGGCACATTCAGCCTCCACAATGAGGCATTATGCCTCTTTGGTGGCGACGCTGTTTTCGAAAAGTTTTGTGAGGCCTCGTTGTTTTCTCCATGCCCCCCCCAGCCTTTTCCAGACTGTGTCCAGGTTCAAAATGTCACAAAGTGAATTAAATAAAGTCACTGGGAAACTTGGCGAGTTTTAGGATGGAGACGGAGTCTGGCAGCAGAGGCTCCCACAGTGGATCTGAAGATGCTGAGAACCAGCTGCTGATTTACAGTCTGACATAAATCTTCTCATGAAGGATAAAAGGAGGCCACAGTGTGAATGGATGCCGACACCCAGTGATAACTTTAAGGCAAAAAATACCACTTTGTACCTCCTTCTCTGTCAGACTTCCTCACTCTGTGATATTCAGCTAATTTGTTTCATAATGAAATACTTTGCCTGTTCCACCCTTTTTCTACTTTAGTGATTTTCAGTCTGATATTGTGTGCATGTTAGCCAATTTCATGTTAGGAGTGGGGTTATTTTGTCTTGTTTTGCAAGTGCCATAGCAGTCTTGCCAACATCATTTCTGATTGACAATCAAAAGACTCACAACCATCAAATAAATTCATCGTTATGTCTTTGATTGTTGCTCCAAGCGGCTGAAACAGCTGTCATGAGCAGAACAGCAGATCTATTTGATCGCTGAAATGTGGGCAGTGATTCAGAGGTCTGGAACCAGGCTTTGATCTCTTACGTTTCCCAAAAAGTGGGAAATTCACACTAACTTTACTATAGATTCTCTCTTCAAGGATGGAGGGTGCCAGTAACAACTTTCTGCATCTGTTGGGAAAACTTGCATTGTGGTTTTTCATCCAGTAAAGATTCAAACACGGACAACCACAGAACCAAAGAAGACCCGACTGGACGTGAATTAATTCTTGGAATAGCAACATTATATTTTTGTTTCTGGCATCTGATGTTTGCAGCCCAGAAAGCTGCACACAGTTTGGATGCTGCTGCTGGATACAGTCAGTTGAGAGTGAGGCAGTCCTGCCTGTCGGCTAGCTGCCCTTCCCTGAAACAAAGCAGCGCTCACAAAATAGAGTTTTCCCCAATTAGCCAGGTTCCAGCTCTGATGTCACGTTGCAGTTTGGACCAAACACACCTTGTTTTCCCTCAGTGGTGAGACACAAACTCTCCAGGCCCGTTTCCCCAAACTCAACCTTTGTAGAAGCTGCTTTTTTAAATACGCATTTGGCTCAAATATCACCAGCCTTTTCCTCTCTTTCAACTGTACAAATCTGTGTTTTCTAGCCATGCAAATAATTAAAATAAACCTCTCTCTAAGGTGACCTAGATATCAGGTCTTCTGTTTGAGATTAGACCGTGATCCATTTGTCTCTTTCACAACAGTAGCCTCCAGATGTTTGATTCTCATAACTACAGAACAAGACCAGATGTCAGGCGATGCTGCCTTCTGCCCAGAAACAACTGAAATATGTGTCTGTTATCATTATCATTTCCTTCACTGGTGGAAATTATACCAGTTCAGCATCTCTTTGATGGAGAGGGTCGGGGTAATGACAAGGCACCGGGTGTACGAAGGTGTTTGAAACGCTTTGAAATGTCTCCTAAAGCTCCTGAGAAACACACCTTCGTCACCACGGGGCTGCTCCTGCGGAAAATACACGTTTGTGGGCTCTAATTCAGTTTTCCATCATGCTCTGATTCAGTTAGCTTCTCCGATTCAGGCCGGTCATTACTCCTGTAGTCGCACTGAGAAGCAATTTGATGTCTGCCAGGCATTACGAAACTTAATTGAACATATCGATGGCTGGCAGTCAACTCCCAGACAATCTTGCAAATTGCAAAGGAGACTCCTTTCATGAAGTTTGGCTTTTACTCAGTCTTCTTCTGTTGCCTCGTCTGTTACATTATTTATTAAATTAATTTTGTCCTCACGGTTTATTGTGCAACTGTTTTACCTCCTTGTATTTGTAGTTTTATTTATCTTTTTTTCACTATTTTAGTGCCCTTTGTAACGGGTTTGTAAGTTGTAACTAATGGCTTTATTCATGGTTAATAAAAAATGTACTAATGCTTCACTAACCAGGTTTCCATCCAACTGTAGCTCAAATTTAAATGAATTTTCAGAAAATCTGCAAGAGAAAATGAGAATTTGTGCTCGTTTCCATCCACTAATGCTATGAATATTAGGAGTTGGTTCATAGAGATAAACAGATGGTGGCGCTAATGCTCCACTCAAGTGCCACGATACGTTTTTGAAGACGAGGGCGCAAAGACATGATGTAATTCAAAGAGCACTAGTCAAACCTCAAATAGTTAAAGTGTAGAAAACATGATGGAAATGTGGAATTTATGTTTGTTTCATGTTTTAATTTAAGGAAGGTTACAGTCTTGTCTCTCTAGTGGACGTTTAAGTCACATGCTTCATGTACATCATCATTTATTCGCATTTTCTTTTTATCGATACACCAACTTTTCTACCTCAGTCAAGCATAAAAATGTGTTTGCAATATTTTGACTTGTTTTTTTTTTTTTTAAATTGTTGGCCTTTCCACACAGATTGTTTTATTGAATCAATTGAAAATGTGCAGAAAAATAGGTGGATGGAAACGCACTTATGCGTTATAAGATGAGTTATGAGCAATAACAACTTCTGGATCCAGTAGGACACTTCTGGAGAAGCGCTGCAGAGGATTATTTTATAAAGCTTTTTCCAAAAAAAAAAAAAAAAGCTGTTACAGAAAGCTTTATAAAATGACTGAGTTTACAAAACAAGAAGAGATAAAAAGGTAACCAAATATGAAAATTAGATAAAAACAAACAAAAAAAACAAAACAGGTAGGAATGAAAAAAGATATGAATTAGGATTTAAAACATGGTTTTCATCTTGTGCGGCTGCAGTGGGAACTGAACATGGCAGCGTCGGCCTTGTTCAGCCTCCTTATGTGACTTCATAGGGCAGTGGTGCTTTTCCACTGGCACCTCAGTGCTAAACACAGTATTTGTTCCATTATGAGCCAGTGAACAGAGGTGATCTCTGTGCTGCGACGGGTTTGGGAAACCAGTTTGAAAGTGGAGTTCAAGGCCTCGCTCTCACTTTGCCCTCGGAGACGTTTCTCAGGAATCAGATTCAAAAGCAGAAACTGTGAGGACAAAATCTTGAGACGGCGTCAGAGAAAGTCTGAATACAACCACAAACTCAAAAGTTCTCCCTCTTCAGTGTCGCACAAAACTTTCATTGTCCGATCCAAAAATGAAATTGGGTTCAAAAGGTTTGTGGCATCCAGTGACATGCAGTAAGCGTTTCCAAAAGCAGCCGTGGTTTGGTTCTTCCACAGAGAAGCAGTCAGCGCAGGCAGGGTGAGAATCTGACCTTCTTGGTGCTCAAGCCCGGTTTTTCACCATTTTATTTGCCAGAAATCCCTTTTAGGGAATCGTGGTCAGTGTCTGGTAGACTGAACAAATTCACCAGATGCTGCCAAAATGCAGCAGTGTTTGGTTAGTTTGGTGCTTTTTCCCACCCTGATGTTAGTGCACAGAGTTTGATTAGTGCCTCTTTCCCAAGCTCTGCCAGTGCTTCAGAGTTCACGTGGGTATTTTTAGCCCCGTGTTTTTAATCCAGTGTTTCTCAGGCAGTGGAGATAGAGGGAGGAGCGTCTGATTGGACCACAGTGGTAGACCTCACTAACAATCCTATACATTCATACTACAGTCCTGTTTTGTTTCCCTGTTCGTTTCACGTTCATCAGATGGTATGACCGGATGTTCGTAGGCAAATGGGAAATTCCGCGTACAAGTGTTAACCGTTCACAACCAATAGACCACAGATAAAGAGCCAAGACACGATCATTGGTGCAACATTTTAAAGGATAAATCAGGTGTTATTCTGTATTTTTCGTATTGTCAACAAATCCTGTGAAAAGATCTTACTCAAGTATTGTTTGCGTAGCTAAAGCCTGATATGTATCTTATTCTTTTGTGCCACAGAGCTCCATTGTTGTCTAAAAACTATTAAAAACGCATCACATACATCCCACATATACCACCCCGATGCTGTAAATACACCAAAGCTGTGTCTCCATTCGCGTTCTTACGTACTTACACTTGCTATTTTAAGTGCATAAGTGCGTTCACACCATAGACTGTATAAAAAGATGGACGACATGACAGCTGCCTACCCCTAACCCCAAAAGTGAAGCCAAAACATCTCGATCACCCCCTGGTGGCTGGCTGCAGTATTGGTCATAAACCCCGCCTCCTCCATGTTAGTGGATGGGACATGGGCCAAACTGAAAAGTCAAAGTATACGTCAAAGATGGTTTCTGTCATTTTAGGTCGTTTTTAATCACTATAAGTACCCGGATGATGTACTCATAATAGTCAAAAAGTTGAGTGTGGAGCGCTGAAACATTTCTCACCTTCAATGGTCGCCATCTTGGCTACGTAGAGGAAGGGGAGGGGAACACCAACCTATGAAAATGGCAGCCGCGGTTACGATTGTTACAGCTAAAAGTAAAAGCATGTTCATTTTTAATAAAACTGAATTGAAGTCAAGTGGGTCAAGGAAGGAAGTCCAGTTCTTCAGTGGGATCGAATGGGCTCGGGGCTGAGTGCCACAGACAGGGTAGGGAAGTCGTTAAGTGTCGGAAGACAGATTAGCAGAGAGATAACAGAGAAGAAGTCCAGAGCCTCAGGCGAGAGCCGACTGTAGAGCCATTCAGAGAGACGACCTTTGGATAATTTTCATTTTCCATTACAGCAATCAGTAAATGAAACAACAGAACACACGGATGGTCTGTTAAGAATTTAATTATCTGGACTTACCCTTATTATCTCAAGATATAATGAATACGATTCTGAGATGTTCATATTCATTTTTTAAAAAAGCTCGTTATCACAAGTTCTCAAATGATAATTTCCTCATGATCGAAACTGAAACATCTCATTATGTTTTCAAGATAACAGAGTTTTGCTGATATCCAATGTGACCGTCTCCTTTTACTCAAAGAGTCTGTCCAAGTCTAATAGACTTCAGATCACCGTTGATTGAATTCATTCAAAGGCCAAGAGGAAGGACTTGAAAATAATCTGACATGGACAGGCAGCCAAATTCATCATTATTAAATTAAATTGGTCAAGTTAGATTTCTGCAAAACCATGAACCTGTCATCTTCAGAAGATTTGAAACACGTCTAATATCTCGGGACAACAATTACATGCAAACTCAATTTAAAAAAAATTGCATCAAAAACACTATATAGTTTTATAACTTGATTTCAAGAAATTACGAGCAACGGAGCAAATGTCGACCTACTTCACCAAGAAAAGATAGAAACAAAGAGCTTCTCACCCACAACTGCCTTTGTTTAACTATTAATTAAATATTTGTGTAATTCCTATTTATTATATTTTGATGTATACACTTGTATTGTAATTGCTCTGTGCTTCCTGTCCAACTCTGGAGCCGTTGTTTTAAAATAGTTGTACATGGTCTCTGCTAAAAAAAAAAAAACATAAAACAATAAGTTAAGAAAAATCAAATAAAGACAAGTTGTAAAAACTAGAACTACGTGTAGAAAACTCGGAGCTGCCTCTTTCAAACACACCGAGCTGAACTTCTGAAGAGCTTCTCCTCCTTTCAAGTGCAATTTGGAAAAAAAGCCACTCCAATCAGAGAATCTGGCATGAAGCTGAAAGTGGAAATTTCCATTTTCAAAGCTTGGACGCCTGTTAATTATGATGAAAGCCTCCTGCTATCAGGTTCCATGCAGCCCTGACACTTAAAACTAATTATTACCTCAGAAAAAAGAAAATGCTTGAACTTTAAGAAGGTAAACAAACCACGGTGACTTTCATAGAGCAGAGAATGACTATGTTCAAACCTTTAGAAAAAAACAATAATAACAAATAAACAACAGGCTCAAGATTCCTCCTTTAACTAATAAACAAATGGCTCCCTAAGTGTTGGGCCGACTTTCACTCTGCGTGAAAAAAAACGCAGCCCTCTCATTCATTTGAATGAGGCCAGAAACCAGTGGTGGACAAAGTGTTCAGAACTGCAATGGAAAAATACTCAATTAAAAGTACATAAGTACTATCAGCTATAATTATTAAAAGTAAAGGTACTCATAATGCAGAAAAATGCCCCTGTGATTGTTATTATGGATTATAATTTGTCAAGATGGAGCTAATTTTAACTAACTAACTAACTAACTCATCTATACCGTAAATCTATAACAATGCATTATAAACTGATCATGTGTTTTCTATCAAATCTTAATCTGAAAAATAACTAAAGCTGTTAAATAAATGTGGAGGAGTAAAAATACAATATTTCCCTCTGAGATGGAGAGTAGTAGAAGTATAAAAGAGCATAACATGGAAATACTCAAGTAAATACTTTTTTAACTTTAACTTTCCACCACATGCAAACACACATTCCTGTTAGATCACATTGTAACAAGAACACCGTATTTCTACTGTTTACCTCGCGATTATTGTGACAAAAGATGAAATTGTTGATAAGTTTCCAGAGTTGTGAAATCCTGCGTCAGAGTCTCACGATCCTCTGTACAGTGTTCTGGTGTCTGATGAGCTTTTTAAACGCATTAATCTGTTACTCCAACTGGACTTCCTGGATTGTGTTTTATTGTCTCACGAGGACCTGAATCAACACGCCACCACCAAAACAACACAAGGGGCTGTTTTTAGTCTGAAAGCCGACTTAAAGCTGCACTCAGAAATTCAACTCACTGATACGTCACGTGGTTGTAGGAAGACACTGCTTGAAAACTTTGAAATTCAATCCAAAGGAATCCGGTGAGGTGATGTCAGTAAACTCTTCACAGCACGCTCATGTTTACCGAAGTTGCTTATCTGCGAAGAAGAGAAACCAGGAAAAGATCTAGAGCTTGTGCAAAAAATTTAAAAATCTAATTTGGCGGTATCTACAGATGCAACCAGAGGTCGGTCTGCCCGCACCAAGAGGTGGCGCTCACAGTAAAAGGAGACGACGCCGGAAATAATCCAGACGAAATCTAAAACAAAGACAACATGGGCTGTTACTGAGCTAAAAATGTAAAAGAGGGAGACGGTGAATGAGTTCAGAGTGGATGCTTGTGCACACAGCAGCGATTAAATCCTCATACATTTGTTCTTTTGGATTTCAAACCCACCATGATAACATGCCGGTTTTGTTTTTATACTGTCAGCCGAACGCCAGTGAGTCCAACTTTCTCTTTGCACACGGCATCATGTCACCTCACAGTCTGGAGGCGCTAAAATTAAAACCACTCGTAATAGAGCTAAAAATACAACGGCATGTATTTTATCAAGCAGCAGCTCTCATGAGCGCGAGCACAGACCCAAATTTAATTTAGTTTTAATTAAATAAACTGTTCACTTCTGTTCCACGGTGTAAACAAGGTGAGAATGCACAAATCAGGAACGAAGTGTGTATGAAAGAGAAACTAGCAGGACAGGTATCAGAGTGTAACACTGACCCTACGAGACCTCTAACTAAACTTACAGAGAATCTATTTTTGAGGCAACAACGGTAAGTCAAACCCCAGGGTCCTGTTGCAGAAAGACAGTTTCCCCCCTGAGACAGCTTCAGAAAGTTGTTAAGAGATTAACACCAATTTAATTCCAACACAAGTTTCCATTTATGGATCTTATTAATCTCATCCATGTACAGTAGATTGTCCTGTGGTTATCAATTTGGGAAATATTTGGTATTTTTTTCTTTCAAAAACAACATTAAGAAACAACCTGCATCTAAAAATGACAAATTACAGCTAAGCAGCAATTTAAAAACTGCATGTTTAAAATCTGGCTTTAATTTCTGTTTCATTTTACAAGAAGAGGCGAAAATGGAAGTTCAACAAAAAGGCCACATTCCTCATAAACATTCATTGTTTCTCAGTTTATTCCACATTCTTCACATGATTATTCCCAAACCAGTCAACCCCCCCCCTCCTCCCCCCCTTCTCTATGGTTACTATCAAATCATTTAACCTCTCTTTTCTCAAACCCTACTCAACATGAATCCCGACTCCTGAAGCTTTGCACAGCAAACACCTTATCACCAGAAAGAACAATATTTGACGATCCTGCAAAACACCTGTAATCCAATGTTTCATTTACATAGTTTAACATCCAACGCAGATATTTTTTTAATGATTTTGTTTTGCAGTATCTGTGCATGGCTACGGTATGGTTAAAGTTTAGAGAAAGACGTTGGTTAAGGAAAATAAACTCTGATTAAACCTGCAATAACTGATTTTTGGGGGCAGCGGAAACATTGACATATCATCACCTTTTAAGCCGATATGGTGAATTTGTTAGCAAACAGTTGCCTAAACATCAACTGTTACAGAGCGACATCATTTATTTGCTGTCGTGTTTCTGCTTCTACCTGATGAGTGTCCAATATTCACTCTCTTTTAGCTCTGTTTTTGGTCTCTACCAACTCCTGAGGGAAATATCTGACTCTTTAGCTGCTAAATGCTCCACAACGTTCACCAGCTAGTTGCTAACTGTGTCTGTTGGCTGTTTGATGCTGAGCAGGTAGTGTACAGTGGGTTTTTAAAGTTTTTTCACTGAAAACAGCTGCCTGCTGCTGCCGAGAACAACGTTATGAGAGCTGTGAGAGTGAACCAAAACAGTAAAGTTGTGGCCGGACAGTTAAACAACGAGCGGAAACTCGTTATAAAGCTCTGTAAAGCCGAGTGGAGCTGCAGATTCAGGTGATAATTATCTGTAGGTTCATCACTACGAACGCTCCCTTTCACAATGTCACTTGATACATTGTAAGCATAAAAAAATATAGATTATAGCTGCTTTAAGATTAGGCAACTGTTTAAGGTCTACTTCCTGCATTAGCACTGGACGTAAATCGGGAGCATCCTCCAACGCTGTCAAAGCTCGTCAATCTGTCACGTTAAATGTATTCTAGGAGTCTCAACTTAATGATGTGATTTCCTGCTTTTCCCAGAATCCCATTCCACAACACCTCGGGAAGAGGAGTGACCGAATTTTACTCATATGTTTCTGTTTTCTTCTATCATGGATTTCTCCCTGTATTCCTTCTTTCTGATTCTTAGGGACTTTTTACGGTTTATGTTTTGAATAAACAGCTGAATCGTTTTCTGCTATCAGACTTCACTGCAGCTTCTAGAAATATCTGGATGTGACCTTTTCTGCAGGTCGTGGTCCATCAGACGAAACATGACCAGCAGCAGCAGAGACTCGTCTGCTGAGGTCGGCCTCGCTGTGACTGACTCAACATCTGAACAGCCAACACCACAGATTAAAAACTCTGAGATGATGCACGGCATAATAACAGACAAGAGAGCGGCCAGGGGAGGGGAGGGAGGGGTTCAACACTTCTGACAATAGAGGAGGTAGAGGGGGGGGATTTCCGTCCCATGTAGCTGCCTCACCCTGATTTAAAAAAAAAGACATTTCTATATCTGCTCCACATCTACAAGCAAGCAAACTTTATTTATGAAGCACTTTCCAAAACAGAAGTGCTTTATGGGTAAAAGAAAAAGGGAGAGAGGAAGTCAAAAAAAAAAAGTTTTTAAGATGGGTTTTAAAGACGCGCACTGATTTGGATTCTTTGAGATTTTGTGGCAGGCCTTTTTCAAACAACAAGCACGATCACAAAAGCACAATACTATGTCTATAGCTGTTGCGAATATCAATATCTGAGATTATAGATCACAAAAGATGTTTCTGATCAGACGATGACAACCCAAAACACCAGTTTTAAGACACTGTAGCTCTATTTTAAGTATAGATAAGCTTTAGTTAGGTGATTCTGGAAAAATTGTATATAAATATATCATATTTAATATCTTTGAGAGACTTCCAGGGTCAAATATATATATTTATTATTAAAAATATGATTAAAAAGAACGTGTATTAACCATTATAGAAGTGACAAAGTCTTACAGTCAGATTTTAGGTCTATAAAAAGCCTAAATAGATAAAGTGGAAATGCTATATGACTTAAAAAATATCTATCTAAGTCTCTATTGAGTTATTAAAGGATTCTGACAACATTCATGTAAGTTTAAAACACTATAAAGCACAATAAGATCATAAACCCACTACTGTAGGACACTAAAAGTCCTGAAATGTTACTTCTGTGCAGCAAAAACACAAATTTAGCCAACAATTATTTTTAAAAAGTGTATGAAACTTTTACAAGTCTTTCTTTCAGGCGTTGCAGAAACAATAACATAAGTCGTGATCAATAATTCACCGTGACACTTTGAGGCAGCTCCTAACTAAATCACACGCAGCGCAAATTGTGTTGTCGTTTGTTCACAGAGTCGTCGATCAGTTAGACAATAATCAGCTAATCAATACGTATCAGCATCATGTGTGTTAATCGATCCAGCGGGCTGTTTTCTTACCTTCTGGCTTCTCTCCGTCCAGTCACACTGAGACTTGTCATGACTTTCGGAGAAGGTAAGAAAAGTTTGGGGGGAGAAGAAAAAAAAAACTCCTACCCGTCTGACCGTTGTCAAGGTACATTAACTGTAAAACACGTTTCCGGTTTTGGATTTCAAACTAAAACGTCAATGGTTAACTGGCTGCTTTATTGTTTGGGGGGGGTAGATATAATGTCTATTGGTATTATGTATATTAGTTTAACTTTCTAAAAAAAAAGTTTTAAAAAAAAAAGTTTTTTTATTCATTTTGCTACAAAATAAAAATCATCTTTTGCGTTAAGGTGAAACCAGCTTGTGTAACCCCCTTGTGTTGCATTGCCAATCAACATGAGAAGGTTTGACAACAAGAAGCAGACATAACATTTATTTCTGGAGTGATAAATTGTGGCCTGGAAGGTAGGAACAATAAAAACAAAAATACATGCATACAACATATCACAGCATGCTCTGGAAATCAGTCAGCAGTGCACATGATACATATTAATGGGATAACGCATGCATTGTGCTTTTAAAACGTGTCTATTTGTGGGATTATCCAGGAACATAACAATGTGTTTAGGCTGTTTTAGACCAAGACAATGCAGTGCACAAGGCAGTGGCATAAAAACAAGACAAACTGTAAGGCTGTACAGTAGTTTTGTTTATGTTTACATCATAACAGGATTCATGTTAGCATGACCTGGAGTTATTTATATATTTTTTATATATTTATTATGTATTAGATATTATACTATACTCATACTCATACTCTACTATATTATATTCTATTTTATGCTATAATGCTGTACTATAATATATATCATGTTATACTATATTACTACATTTAACTTTATATCATATTTTATATCCTATACTATACTATACTGTACTATATTATACATTGTTAAAACGTTATACTGTTTTATTACATTATTTACTATATTATATTTCTATTATATGTTAATACACACAAACACTAAGTAGCATTATTTAATCATATATACTGTCACTCCTGCGTTGTAATTTTGAGCTTAACTACTCTTGTATAGTTTCTATTTTTATTTCTTTTCTCATTTATATACTTCTAATTATTAATTTTTTTACTTGCTCTATTTATCTCTACTTATTTCTGTCTTTGTGCTACTGCAGCACGTGAATTTCCCCTCTGAGGATCAATAGGCTTACCGTATCTTATCTTTCAATTGACGCATTGTGTGCTTTTATTTTGAAGGCAATATCACCTCTTGTTCCGGACACTTCCGGTATAACTGCTGATTTTGACGCAGCTTTCTTGAGTTTGCCGCTGATTACGGCTTGAAGGACATAATGACAGACAGCTGAATCCTCCAATGAGGAACGAGATCTTGAGCCTCTGCGTGTTGACGACAGGGGGCGGGGCTTGTTTGTTAGTTTGGTCAAATGGCGCCAAAGTGACTCTTTATATTCGTTCATGGAAGCTATATTGATCCGCCCTTATATTACACTACACCGTTTTTCCAGAATAATGTCACAATAATCCACAAACTTTTTAGGCCATTTATCGGCTTTTAGAAGTCCAGTTTTCTTCTGTTTTTCAGCACATAGTTTAGAGTCTGAACATCTAATATCGATTCTTCCAGTCTGTTCATATCAAAGTCAAGCAGCTGCTCATACAACAGTTTAAATGTTTGCTAGTGACAGTTAGAGATAAAGCTATACTTGTTCATATGGTAATAAACACAATAATGAAGCCTCATAAACTGCACTGTCTTCCATCCAACAGCTGAGGACGCTGTTGTATCTCAGGTTGAAGGCAGTCAGAGGATTTTTGTAACTGAAACCAACTCAACAGTCTGCAACTAATTAGTGTCTAATTTACCTAAAGACAAACATTTTCTTTTATTTCTAAAAAACAAAAACCAAAATAAAGAAAATTTCAATTACTGCTCCTTTTCAATAATGTAATATAAATATATTATATTATATATTAAATTATATTAATATATATACTAGGCCTATTAAGGGGACCTTAAGTTTTTTCTTGTCTAAAAAGGGGTTATATTACCACCTGTTTTCACATGACTAAAGCAAACTCCATCCACTGAGGAAGCCCATGAGATGCAGTTGAAAGCTTAGGAAAAAGCTAGTAAGTGGACCTTAGGTTTTTTTTGTTTTTGTCAAACTGGGTAAAAAGGTGTTATATTACCACCTGTTATCACATGACTGAAGCAAACTCCATAGTGACACAAGATCAAAAGCTCCAGAAAAAGCTAGTAAGTGAACATTGAGTTTTTGTCAAACAAGGGTTCATATAGTTTCAACCGACTCTCTATTCTTCCCCTGGATTTAGTTTGACTTTTCCCAGCCACATCTGTCTCTAACTTGTTCTGGATTTCTGTGGATTTCACAGACCTCAAAGTAAAATACGTAAAATAAAATCCTCGCAGCACTTTAGCAACTGTTTTCATCTTGGATACAGACTTCCTCAGCAGGGAAAAATGTGAGTCTGACTTATAAGAAACAGCAGCGGTGATGATTTGTATTCACCTCAAGTCAACTGACAGCCAACTCTTTTTTTTATCCTGCTTACAGAAGAAATGTGAATAAAACACACTGGAGTGTTACTGGAGGCGTTTCATTCTGCAGAGTTGTCGGGCAGGAAAGCTCGGCTCTCCAGTGACCATAGGGAACAATGCAGGGATTGGCAGAAACAACAAAACAGCTTTTAAATGAATTAAAATAATCAACATGACACTGTCAAAACACAGGCAGAGGACGGGAAGGGTTCAACAGTTTAAACCTTTCAGGGGTCAAACCGTCTGACCCTGGAGAAACAGATACTTATCAATACCAAACAAGTAGCTGCTCTGTGATCATGCTGGAAAGAACTTTGCTTCTGTGGAAGAAATTAAAATTCATTCCCACCCACTAAAGTTTTCCAATAAGGAACCATGAAATACTGCTGTACAATTTGGAGGCATTTGTACTTTACTTGAGCATTTCAATTTTATGCTATTTTATACTTCTACTTCGCCAGAAGTGGAAGAAGTACTCAGATATGTAAGTAGCAATACGACAGTGCAGAAATAGTCCTGCATTTAAAATGTTGTGAAAGTACAAAAGTATCTGCTGACTGAAGATGGCTTTAATGTCCAGCAGTTTGGCTACAGCGACCCTGACGAACGTGCAGCTGTTGGCACGACGACAGTGCTTTCCGATGGAGCGTACAGATGGAGGAAGTTGCAGTAAGTCGGAAGCACTGAGACATTTTATGGCTTCTGTTTCCTCAAGGTCAGCCCGACCTCGAGTCCACACCCTCATCCTCCCAAACCCTATTTCACTAAACTCCACCTTACTAACTGCAACCTTATAAAACTTGACTTTTAAAATCCAAAAATAAGTGAACATGAGATATACATCAACAGTCATATTGTTCCCCAAGAAAATGTTTAGTTGTTTTTTATTAATCAAGAGCAATTTATTGCACAAAATATAGAAGTACTTAAGTGATATGAAAACAACATGTACTTTTGTAGTAGTAGTTTCACCTATTTCTACTTCTGTTAGTTACTCAAAGCAGCAGAAACATCTAGTAACACATATTGTACATCTGTTTTGTGTGTATATGTATACATATGCATATATGCAACTGTATAGCTTCCTTGTAAATATAATTTAGTTTAATTAGCGACTTTTATTTACTTTGTTCTATTTTATTGTTTTATTTTATTCTAATTTATAATATTTGAATATTGTTTATACATTTTCTGTGTGTGTATACATGGAGGGCGCTACAGCTGCACTTCATTGTGCAAATCCTGTATTGTATAATGACAATAAAGCTAAACCTTGAACCTTAAAGAGTTCATTCATTATTGTACCGAATAATAAAATAATATTGTTTGCCTGCTTGGATTGAGAATCAGACTTTTTAGCTTTTCTATTTATCGGCCCTTTTAGTAAAGTTACTTTATCTCGCTCAACGCCCTTTTGATAAGAAACTCTTTGCATGCATTGAGGTTGTAAAGTTGCTGCTGTACTGTAAGTGTTCTCCTCCTTTGTTGGCAATAAACATCATAATCTTTCCTCCAAACGCAGCAAGGGAGCTGAACACTCAGTTACCAGAGAAAAAAAGGGCATCTGCCATGATGGAGAATTGGCTCTGCAGCTTTCAGTGTGAGTCACTACTTCCATGAGTGAGACGGTTTTTACCGTGGTCATTCTGGCCACTCTGTGCTCACTCCACACGTATCTACGCAGGGGTGTAATGCAACTAAGTACATTTGTTTATAGTAGTAGTTATGATATTTCTTATAAAACGCTGATCTTTAGACTTAACCAAGACAAACATTACAGGGTGCGTTACTCATCTATTTACAGTACTATCCGCTTACAGTCACAGGGGACATTTTATACCTTTTATTTGTGCGTCTTTGACCCTTCACCTCTATCATCTATCATCAGTAACATGCTGTGATTTCAGGATGTTAAATCAGTGCTGCTGTTGCGCTCACTGTGAGCCACGATGAAGAAGAGCATCAGCTGAACTTTGTAGAAACCTCTGTACACAGTGACCGACCGGGGAGGGAAAACAGAGTTGGAGGCCAAAAACCAGAAGCTGTTTATCAGAACCAAAAAAATCCCCCGTAAAGTAATTTCCCCGCCGAGCAGCGAGTGATACTGACAGGATGGAGATAGGAGGATACCTGTCCGTCAGCTCAGAGTATGAATCAAAGTCCAGAGATGCTGGCAGCAAAACATGTTTTCTTTAATGCAGGCCTCAAGGAGAGTCCAGACGAGGGCCAAACAGGAAGAAGTCATAAACACACTTGATTTGGTTTCAAGGCTTCTGAAGAGGGAAACAAGCTCGTTTGGCTTCAGAAAAACAGGTTTCAACGGTCATAAACTTCAACGATTATTTTCATTATCGACTCATCTGCTTATTGTTTCTATTAATCTTTTAATAATTCACTATAGTGTATATACATTATAGCCATTTAGCCTAAAGTGGCCCAAAGGTTAATTTTACAATCATATGTAACAGAAAAAAGCTGCAAATTTTGTTTTTGTTTGGTTATAGCACAGAATTTTAGTGTTCTGATAAAAGACAACTCATTACATAATACAATAAAATACACATTATATTGATATTTATATTGCAATCAGCAACTTCCAAACACCAGTAAAGGTTCCTCTAGATATATGTGATTACAAAACACCAACAAATAGAATTAAATTGTCAAAATGTCAGTGTTTAAAACTGTCTCTAACCTTCTGATGACTACATGAATACTTGGACGACTATATGGAAAAAGACAAACTTACAGAAGAAGCAACAAGAATTCAGATTATTTTCAAAGATTAATCTCTGAACAGCATAAAATCTATAAAACAATAAAGCCAAAAAATAATAACTGCTGAGTGTCATCAATCAGAAATCTGCCTCTATACATGTGGTTACAAATAACATAATTTGGGCCAAACAAAGTTTTCTCTTCAGTTTCACACACCTCAGGCTTTCCTCCTGGTTTCTGGGTAAAAGGTGAACTGTGTAAAGAGAAAGATTTAACCCATCTCACAGCAGAGGTCACGGTCGAGCAGAGCATTAAGAACAAGTAATGTGATGGTGGGAGCAATGAACCAGTGAGTAAATATCTGGACTCAGACGGAGGTTAATACCAGGACAAAAAAAGGTCAATCCGGGTTATATTTTCAGAAATGGAGTTCGGCAAGTTATTTGTATTTCATGATGAGAAATGGTGAGTTGAAGATTAGACAGATTGTCAGTTTTCACTTTTGTAATGTTGAAACTAAGAACCAGTATAATTTTTTTTTAAATGGTAGAAATGTAACTTTAGTAATGCAACTCTTATCTGATTTACTGACGTGGTGGACAAAGGTCAGAGTTGAGAGTCCCATAAAGTTTAGGCTGAGTTTAGGTGAACCTGAATCTCTTCACAGCAGCGTGGATCTATAAGCTAGAGGAGGAAGACAGGATGTAATGGGGAAGACATCACACAGGGAGGTGTCACGTAAAACACACAAACACAACCTCTGGTCTAAAACGGCCTTCAGTTCATTTGATTGTAGAACAGAAGCACAAAATCCAGCTGCCTATTCAGCATCGTCAAAACAAGACTAAACGTGTCTGTGTGCTCCAGTGGAAGCGCCTGTTGGATGGTCGAACAGTGTTGGAAACCCCCTCCGCACACACACCTTTCCAACACCAAAACTGGGAGCGCTGCATCTGACAATTTCTGTCACTTTTCATGTTTACAGCAACACTATGAATGTCTTCCAGGAGAGGCGGTCTGAAAATATTATCTGTTATCACCAGTCAAACTATTGATGCATCCTCTCTGCAATGGCCGTCTGTTTACCCTACTTTGCCTGCAGACGTGGTCGTTTCAAGCATAATCCCGCCTTAATAGTCTACAGCTACTTTAGCAGCTTTGTGAGGCCGTGATGCTCAATGTAAAGAAAACCAAACTGTAAAGCCCTATTTGCATGGGACTAGTATTAACTGGGGACCTCATGGGATAAGCGAAGTCTGTATTTTACTTGAATTTACTGACATTATCTCCCAGATATGATGTCAAGGGTCTGTGTTTGGATGCTCTCAAAACATTTATTTATAATTGCCAACACAGCCTCCATAACTCCCGGGAAAGAGGCAGAAAAAAGGGATGGAGAAAACAAAAAATTACTAATAAAAAATACTACCCCAAATCACAGAGATGCTGATTTTCTCTGGACTAATATTATCACATATCTGTGTTTAAATATGATGCGGTGGAATTTTTACGGGGGATTACAGACGACTTCCGTAATTATTATAAATTACTAGAGGTCCCCAGGTAATACTAGTCCATTGCGAATAGGGCTTAAGATTTCTTGGCAGTCCATTCAATAGTTGTTGAGATATTTTCAGTCTGGATCAAACTGGTGGACTGACCTGACATCACCATCCCTACAGACAAAAAATATATAAAGTACATGAAAAGCCATAATTTGTTAAACCAAAAAGAAGGTACTTTTTAAAGTGTGGCAGATAATTTAACACAATGAAACTTTAAGATAAGGACCTCAAGTGTTGATTTTCTGCTTCAGATGCTGATTTAATCACCTAAAAGTAGGCTATACGTACAGTGCTTTACACACACACAAACCTCATTAACGCACTAATGAAAACAGGATACAGTCACAGTCTACACAGCAAACCTCTGACTTACATGCCTACACCTCTATTACACTCGTTGATCAGGGAGTGGATGCCTTGGGGGGAAACAACCTTTCTAGGTTAAAGTGCAAGCTGGAGAATCGGATTGTAAAAAAAGAAAAAAAAAGAAAAAAGGCAACAGGTCGAAACGAGCGAGAACACAAAGATACAGATGAGTGTGGAATCTGGGTAAAAGGTCAGTGTGATGCAAGCGAATGAACAGAGAATATAACAGCTGCTTTTCATGAATCCCCCCCTGACGCCAACATGAAACTGCGCTACCTTTCACACACTTTTCTTTTCTGCCAAATGTACTGAACAGCCTCCCTTAGATGTTAAAAAAACCCCCACAAGAGACAAGACAAAACTGAAGACTGTTTTACAAAACTTATATTAATGAACAAAAACATAAATAAAAGGTCAAAACACTGAAGCACAGTTATGTTATTTTTATAGGATTGATGGTGGTTTGTCCTTTGGTTGAAAATAAATAAATAGAAAATCTGATAGCACTCTCACTGAATTAGACATAAATGTGAAATTAAACAAAAATACAAAATGTTGTCTTACCAGTTTACTTCCTGAACTGAATCAATGTCGAGGAAACGTTTGAATTGTGAAAAACAGTGCAAAGCTATATTTGGTTAAAGGGATAGTTTGACATTTTGGTAAATGCGCTAGCTGTTTCCCCCCATTTCCAGTCTTTATGCTAAGCTAAGCTAACCAGCCTTAGCTTCATATGTATGTTAAAGACATGAGAGAGGTATCAATCTTCTCATCTAACTCTTGGCAAGAAAGTGAATGAGCATATTTCCCAAAACATCAAACTATTCCTTTAATCTAAATTAATTGCGTATGCCAACACGGAGGTGAACTGATCTCTGTAAATTTCATTACAAGTGAAAACAAGTGAAACAGTTTTAGAGATAAATAAAATCACACACTGAGGAACAGGTAGAATAGTTTAACCAATATCTGACAAAAAACAAAGTTTGTTGCGGTAAAGCTGTGATGCAAATATTATAAATCGATGTCTCTGCTGCAACGTCTCTAATAATCAAACCAATCCCAAGTCTCTGTTTGGCTAATTTTAGGTTTTCTGTTGATGGTTTTTATTTTCCTCATCTTGTGTTTCAGTGAACTGTGTTTTATTTGAACTACACAAACACTCGAGGTTGAAGATCATGGCAAAAGCTAAAAATAATTTCTGATCCAGCTGCAGCAGTCCTGGATGTTTTTGTTGCTCTGGGTTCAGTTTGCCAGCGTGTTGCCTTCCAGCTGTGCATGTCTGATCCTGAACAGAGTTGGGGGCGGGTATTTTCTGCCCCTGAGAGGCTGATGCAACATACCAGACAACACCCTCACCTTTCACACACTAACCCACTGGTGCCTAAAAACACTGTCTACCCCCACCACTAGCACCACCACCACCACCCCGCCCTTCTGTGGAAGCTCATGTACTGTGCATGTTCAGATCTCATGGGACATGCTGAGTTGTTGTAATCTGCACTCAAGGTTCATCAACAATTCAGGAATGTTTCAGGATGTGTTAGAAGATGAAAACGGTCTTGACTTCCTATTCATGTGAGAATGTGACATGTTGAGTTTTATAATCTGCAGATAACCACAGTTAGTCTGATGTTTGGGAACTATATTATCATTTTATCAGAATATCTGCCGGTCAGTGTCATCCACCTCTCTCAAATAACAGATACAGAAATGCATGTGTAAACTTTTATTTTATTGTTATAATTTAAAAGCTTAAAAAATATCCAGGGATATCACTGCAACCAGCATCTACAAGTGACCTTTGCCACACTGACACATTAAATGCACGGCTAAATTATAGTAATTGAAAATTTGAGTATGTAAAAGGAAGTTTTAAAGCAAGTGTGACAGTGTAAGAAAAATGTTAATCCTTTATTTCATCCATAGATTTCCTGTCACAGAAAAGAAGCTGGATTCAGTGTTTAAGTTTGATTTAAAAATGTTTTAATTTATAGAGCACACTAAGCTACAAACTTTGTATAGCCACCTTTTAAGTCTACAGAGGATTTCATACAGAAAAGACAGGTTTTGGGTGGATAATCACTTTAAACCTGCATTAATAGATTTATTGGTCACTTGTGTACAGATACAGATAACTTGTTAGCAAACAGTTGACTATTTACACATCCAGCAGTTACAGAGCAACATTATAATTCATTTGGGGTTGTGTTTCTGTTTCCACCTGGTGAATTTAAGTACAATATTCACTCTCCTTTAGCTGTTTTTGGTATCACGCTTTGCTGAAAGAAATTTGATCTCGAAATTATTTTTATTTTTTTTAAGTTAGCCAGTTAGTTAAAGCTACAACGAATAAACAGTCAAAGCAAAAGCTGTGACCTACTGACGATCTGAGCAAATCCCGCTCAATTGCAATCACTCAGAGGAAAGTGAGTGTTTCTGAGCCAAAATTAGGAGATAATGACGTGCAATATTTAGGGCTGAAATTGTTTATTAGCCTAGCTATTTGGAGTCTTAACAGTATTTGACAGCACTGACGAGAGCAAAAACATCAAAGAAACGACTGATTATCACTTAAATGAGTCGCATAAATGAAAGAAAACAAAGATATTGTGGTTTATTTTGAATTTTGGCCTAAAAAGTAATTTGCTGGCAGTGTCAATAAAAATATGAGTGTGACTAAAGTAACCTTGAAAAACGCCGTCAGTTTCCCAGCTGGATTCATAACATCCTGAAGGTTTAGTTTCAAGATTTAGTGATGACTATGCCGCCACATATTTAAATGAGGGGTGATTTGAGCACAAACTGTGTTATTGTACCTCGGCCACTGCATGAACATGCGAGCTGCTGCGTGCAACCTCATGTACAAGTCGAACATTTTGTTCTGGTACAGCTGAGTAAGGATGGAAAATCCATCTCCTCCAGCTGATTGTGGACAGAGCTGCAGACACGGTGCAGTGCCTCACGTGCGGAGAGCAGGAGGTCCGAGGATACGTGCCGACCAGCAACCTGCCCCAGCACAGATACGTGCTCTGAATCACCAGCCAGCAGGAACCGCCTGTTCCCAGTACAGTCTCATGGTGTTTCCAGTGTCATGTTTGTGGGCAGCGAACAGACTCTGGCAGTACAAAAAAAAATAAAAAAATCAGGTATCCTGGTTCATATTACACACGACTGTTTGCTTTAGTTTGATCTTACTGCACTGAGTAACTGTGCAAAATTCCATGCAAATATACGGTAGGCTGGTTCCGCTTAGGCTGTCTGGTTTCATGTTGAGTCTTTACGGGGTTTTTTTTCTTGTTACAAATTAAACAAAGGTTTTGATGATGTGGTTTAAAATGCCTCCGAGCCACCTGAACGCCACTTTTGGTTTGTGTGGTGAGTCAGAGAGGGATTTGGCTTTTCTTTCAGTTTTCATGACAACAGTCTGTTGCTCAGTGACTCAGTTGACGTTTGTTGTCATTTAGTTGTTTTTTTAGCTTCACTAGCAGCTCAGCTCTATGACGCTGTTCGGTCGGTCTGTCCACCACTTTGGTCCAGACTGACCAAAGACATTCAATCCTACGGACTTTTCATCTAGAGCAACTATGAGGTTAAAATATTTCTTTAAGATGCCTTTGTGATATGTAGCCTAACAAAGCCGTGGTACCAAAATGTACCTCATGTGTGTGTGTCACTGTTTGGCATGTGTACCTCATCAGTACACCATGTGCAGTGTGTCTGGGTGTGTGCGTGCGCGCGTGACTGCTGGATTTTGTTGTCAGGAATGAGTGTGCGTAAAAAGACCAGAGGGTTGAACTTTCCCCTACTTCTCACACGGACTCCTCCATCTTTGAATGTTTCCAAGCATTCCTGATTCGTGCTGAAGACACACGGGAACTCGAAGCTTCACTCACTGAGATAAACGACGATGTTTAACGGTCATTGTTTTACTTGTGAAGGACAAAGACGCAAAATCTGACAACTGAGTGCGTTCATTATGTCTTTGTTTAAGATTATACAAAACAATCTGCATTCCCACACAAAACTACACAGAAGTCTTGGTACTGGGTTCAATCTTTTTGGATGAATAAAATAAAAATATTGGAAACACAGACTATAAGAAAACACTATCTATCTACAGTGTGTTGGTAATGTAAAATTGGGATTTTTTAGGGATCAATTGTGGATGCTAAAGTTGGATTATTGCAAACAGAATATGAACAAATGAAGCCTTTGAGCTCATGGATTATTCTGTTACACAGAAGAAAATTAATCTATTTTGATAATCTATTAATTGTTTAACTCATTTTTCAAGCAAAAATCTCAAACATTTACTGGTTCCAGGTTCTCAAATGTGAAAATTCACTGATTTTCTTGGTCTTACATGATAGTAAGATAGTAAGATAGTAAGTGGGGTTTTGGACTTGGTCAGACAAAACAAGATATTTTTTGTTTTTATTTTTTGTCTGTGTTGTTTTAATCTTTCTGTGTGAAGCACTTTGCGCTGCATGTTTGTATGTTGAGTTGATTTAATGATGTCAGCGTGGCTCTGGGATATTGTGGGCATCTATCACTGTTTTCTGATGTTTGATAGACCAAACGATTAATCACTGAATTGAGAAAATAATCAGCAGATTCATCGATAATGAAAATAATAGAATATTTGAGTATATGAATAGGAGCACAGCTGTAAAAAAAAAAAATACTAATGACATGTAAGAAATGTATACTTAAAAACTAATATTTTACTTATTTCACCAACAAAAAACTACAAACTGTCTCACTGGAAAGAAATCAGATGCTGACTTGTTGCTTTGGTAGAAAATAAAACTGAATCCATTTCTCGTCCCTGTATCGGTGAGTGTTTATTCAGTAATTCAGACCTTTCATTGCATCATGGTCCAAGTCCTCTGAAGTGTCACCACTATGAAAGACTTTCCACGCCCCCGACCGCCCCTCCATCCCCACCTCAAAGCTCTAACAGCCAATCAGAGGAGCTCTCTACTGCAGCTCTGATCTATAAAACCCCCACCATGCCATTCAGCAGCACACAACAGACAGAAGAACCAGCTTTCATATTGAAACAGACCACAGACTCTCAGCAGACACAAAGATGAAGATGCCACAGCTGCTCATCCTCCTGTTGACCATTTTGGTGAACGTAGCAGCCGGTTTCCCCAAAGACAGAAGAGCTCTACTGGGTCGGGACAAACAAGCCTCCTGGGACGACGTGAACGTGGTGGCTCACGGCCTCCTGCAGCTGGGCCAGGGTCTGAAGGAGCACGTGGACAAGACCAAAGCCCAGATGAGAGACGTCAACACCAAACTGAAAGCCTTCAACGACACGGTGGCTGTACTGGAGAGGAAGCAGCAGGAGCAGCAAGATGAAGCTCTGAAGGCAAGAAGCAAAGAGGTGGAAGAGAGGGAGAGGATGGCGGCAGAGTTGGCTGAGGAGGCGAAGAAACAGAGCGAGGACATCCACTCCAGAATGGACAGACTGGAGGAGAAGATGGATGAAGTGCTAATAGAGCCGATACTGGACAACAACAGCGATCACACAGGAGTCACATTTATCCAGGTGAGACAAAAATATTCATGTTGTTTTTTCAGCTCACTAGAACAAATAGTCCTGTGTTTTTTCTTCAACTAGATAGAGAGTCCACATCCATCATGGATCATTTAAACTTTTAAATAGACTTCAACAGCTGGTCTGAAGCCAAATTAGATATTAAAATCAATTAATACTTAGCTTTTCTGAAAGCAAATATGACAAAAACTTGCTGAACTTCCAAAAAACTATCTTACAGTAATGTTGTAAAAATGTTTCCCATCTAAATACCTCCATCCTAGAGAGAGAGGGCTGTTATGTTTGTAACAAATCTGTATTTTTCTGCTGTTTCCAGAGGATGGTGGCGGCTCAGAACAGACGCATTGACCAACTGGTGGAGAAAATCAGGCAGCAACAAGACAAACTGGAAAAGCAGAGCGTGCACCTGCAAGCACTGCAGAGCAAGGTGAGTTACCCTACATTCAAACACACACTACACCTCATATGATTGTAGCCCATGTTTAACAGTAAACATCGCCCTCTAACCAAAATACTGCCTCAAGAGTTAACAAGATTAATTTTCTGATACAAAATTTGAGTTTTCTTGACGCTGTGACTCTGTGATCCACCAGGTTGCACATAAGAGAGTAAAATCCCACAGACGGAGAGACGAAGAGACGGCACTGAGGGGAGAGGCGAAGCAAAGCAAACGCACATCAGGTGAGAAAACAAACTGTCTGATAAAGGTTTAAAAGTGATAGAGACGAGTTGCTATGAGGGCAAGAAAAAACTTTAAATGAGTAATGTTGAGAAGACTTTGACCAGTAGCCGTTGTGAGATGTTTGACCTTTTTGAGCGTTGAAAACTTGAGCGTCCTTATAAAAATGAACTGCTGAGTTGAAGCTCATAGCAGGTTTTAAACCATCACTCAGCAGTAACCTTTGCCCTGAATTATTATTCTTTTTCTGGGCATCCCTCCTTAAGTATTGAGGTATATAAATTAAAAATGACATCTCGTCGTGTCATCTACACAGCTTATACCAACACAAATCTCAAATAAATACAAGTATTTTGAGGTGAAAACACAGTAACACACGTCTACAGATCATTGCATAAAAAAAAGCAAATGTCATTGAGCAAGAAGAGGGGATTTACAAGCTTGACTACATGAACTATTGATCATCCTAAAGTGACATAAGAGCAAAAAAAAGTCCACCTTTGTACCTGAATTTATAATACTTGACTCGCTGGCAGAGCAGCTCACATCACAGTCCAAAGATCAGGTGAAAGGAGGACAGCAGCTTTTAAAAACACACCTGTTGTACAATATGTTTGCATGCTCTGATCTCAGTAAAAAAGCAGCAAGTGTGTGACACAAAACCAAAGATTAATCAACAATTTCTTCAGCTGTGACTGGCTCTGAACAAAAAAACCCTCAATGATCCGTTTCCTGAATCATCTGAGAGTTTTCTGTGTTTTCTCAGGTTTGGCCAGAGACTGTCACGATGTGTTTGTACAAGGCCAGCGAGCCAGCGGCATCTACACAATCCAGCCAGAGAGCTCCCAGCCCTTCAACGTCCTCTGTGAAATGACTTCAGGTGAGTCAGACAGGAGCTTTCCCTGAGGTCCTCTGGGCAAGGCAACTTTTTATCCAAAACTAGACCAACAGCTTAAATCAGTGTCTGGTGTTGGGCATCAACACTGCTGGAGTGATCAATCAGAACACTACCTAAATACATAACTTTACCTTAAACAGCAGTAAAAAAAAAAACACTCCACAGAGGGCCCTACCAGCTTAATATGATGCCCTAAGAAATTTAAAGGGCTCTCACATTTTGGCCAATAAAGAGGAAAGTTCTCCAATACAATAAGCCTCTTTAGCTCAACCTTTTCTCTCTGTAGAAGGTGGATGGACCGTCATCCAGAAACGTCACGATGGATCCCAGAACTTCAATCAGTTGTGGGAAAGCTACAACAGAGGCTTCGGCAGCCTGGATGGTGAGTTAACCAACAAAAAGCTCATTAAATGTCTGCATCACTAAACCTCAGTGGTAAAAAATGAATCTGAACATTTCTCATCCCTTCAGGTGAGTTTTGGTTGGGCTTGGAGAACATCCACTCTCTCTCCAAACAAGGCCAGTACGTCATGCAGGTGGAGCTCTCTGATGGGGCGGGACAGCAGCAGCCAGTGGCTCGTTATCGATTCCAACTTGATGGAGAAGAGAAGAAGTTCACTCTCCACCTGCAGGAGGAGTCTTCATCTGGGGTTCAGGAGAAAATAATGACGACTGGAGCCTCTGGCCTTCCTTTTTCCACAGCCGACAGAGACAACGACCTCGCTGCAGACGTCAACTGTGCTGAACTGCTCTCAGGTACGAGTGCTTCACTTCCCCCTAAACCTCTAAACAAACTGTTCGCATGGCTTAATAAGAGGAAACATGAGAAAAAAACTAAAAGTCAGTGGCAGTCTTTTATAAAAACCCTCTTTTGTTGCAGGCGGCTGGTGGTTCAGTAGTTGTGGTGAGTCAAACCTCAACGGCAGATTTCCCAGAAGGTCGAGCTTGCTCAGACGACAGCAGTCCAGAAGACAAGGGATGTTTTGGACGTCCACAAAGGGACAAAACACCTCTGTGAGGACCACTCTGCTGAAGATTGCACCCGCCACAATAATGCAATAAGCAGATCAGCCTCAGTACAAACAGCGGAGGACCAAAGAAATCAAGTTAAATATTAACAAAAGACTGAAAGCATTATTGATCTCTCCTGATCATTCACTGGATCCTCAGATATTTCTATGCTATGCCATATGATAACTCATTGTCTCAATGGACATCAGTCATATTGACAGTTGTAACTTTATTCCCTTTATAAGGGTTTCACTTCTTAATCTTATTTTATAATACTTGCTTTATAATACTTCTACTTTGATAATGTATAGTGTATTATTTTCAACATGTATACACTTTAAACTTTTTAGCAGATGAAAATAAAGTTTTTAAAGGTTTAATGAATCCTGGCTCTCTGTTCATGCTTGACACAAACACCCAGCCTTACATCAGCTCCTGAACATCAATAAAATAAAAACATATTTTAAACTTCAAGATCTTAAAATTACCATTTTATGCAGAGTAGCCTACCTTACAATGAGTAAAGGACACATTAGATTATTACTTCTGTGTGAACTCATATGAGTCTCTAGAGTTCAAAACAAATCAGACTTTGATTCAATAACTATAGAATAAACTGATGTGGGTCTTTCAGTCCATTAGTGCTGTATGCGGTGGAAATCTGAGGTTTTATGTTCTTTTTAATCAATTTATTGCTTTACTTACCTTGTCTTTCAAAGCGAGTTATGCTGCAATCAAGTTTCTCTCCATAAATATTAACATCTACATCAATGGTGCTAATTTTGGTGTTTGCTGCACCTGGACTGTGTGTTTATGTTGGTATACGGTTGCCATGGGAGATTTTATTAAACTGATTTTTCAATTAATGGCTCTCTGAGGCTTCCAACATGCTTTTTTAACTCAAACTGTAATTTAGCTTTAATGTTTCATGATTTTCAAAGAGGTTGACCAGGATTTGTTTGGCACTTCTGCTCCCTGCTGGTGTTTCTGTGTCAGAGTTAGAGAGATGAAAAACGTATTCATTGAGGTTGACTTGAATTGGTTTACATTCTAATTTTATGACTTTAATTGTGTTTAATCTCCTTTCTCCTAAACTCAAACATATCAAATGTCCTAAAATTGTTCATCTATCAATTGCCTGAACTTTTATTTGAGACATTTTCTTATATTTCACAAAAATTACATCCGAAATGCTTTAAAAAAATAATACATTTCATTTGGTGACAAGACTTTGAAAAAGATTGTTCACTTCTGTTTATTTCTTCAATATCTGAGAGTACATTTAGGCATGTACAGGTCATGATAGCTCATCTTACAGATGGTCATCAGACACACATGTAACAAGGCATTTCATTGTCGTAGGTCCTCAGACAGATTCCCTGATATATACTATACGAGCAGGCGCTCTTAAACTCTTGCAAGGCACCTCAGACTGCCAACAGTTGTGTCATACATCATCGTATAGGTCAGTTTGTTGGCACCAAGGCAAATATGTAATAGGTGCAAAAGTCCTCAGCAGCAGAAGAAAAAGGATCTCTCCGGAAAATTAAAGCAAGTGAGTGAGCGAAACAGCAACAGGTCGCTACATATTTCCATTTATGAATACATAAGAATCCATAAAAATATGTTGGTTTTTTTAATAACACACAATAAAAATGTGGCATGTAATTTTTTCTTGTAGATCTGCCAAAGTGCCACATCTGTGATATCACATGAGAGCCCAGGCTCAAAGCAAAACAAAAAGACTACAGACCGTACAACAAAGGGGGTTAAGAGCTTGTTTGTGTGCTCTCATAGAGCTTTACATTTACTAACTTCACTCCAGTGTTTATTCACAGACACAGGAAAATGGTAACTTTTTCAGTTGGGTCCCAGAAAAACAAACTCAGAGTTCAATAAAAAAAAAGGAATGGCACAAAAAACCAAGAGAGAAATCGCTTCCAAAAGGTCCACTTCTGTACTTTTTGCATTGCTGACAACGTTCTGTTGAAGGTGCAACGAGCAGCATTTTAAACATCAATGTCACACTGTGATTTTTTGCTTTTTTACTTGTTCCACCGTCTGCCGTCACTACAATCTCATAAAGCTTCAGCCCTGTTTGTTCTGGACGAACGGCGCCCTCTGCTTGTTTGGGGGATTAAAGCAATCCAGCAGATTTCCCCCCACTGTGAAATACAGTGTAAAGACTCAGATGTTCTCATTTCTGGCGACTTTACTAAAATCTGAAAATTAATCTTGTAATGATTTATTGATGCTAAAATGCTTCTGGACCTTAAAGACTGACAAACAACTCTTGAGGTGTGATGAGGTTTGGCATAGCTTGAATTTAACACATCATAAAATCGAGTGAAAGAGAAAGTGATGCAGGTTTAAATTAATGGAGGAGTAGGAAGGAGGAGGCAAGGAGAGGAGGGAAGGAAGCGAGGGAGGGAAGGTCAGTGTGTAGAAAGTCTTATCAGAGGTTCTGCTGGAGGAAGTGCAGCAGCGTAATCTCGTAATGTTCTCCAGACTCTGGACATCGGATGCTGTGTCGCTCATTAGGATAAACCTGGAAAAAAAACAAAAAAACATGTTCAATCATCGTGGAATTAGCGAATTACACAGTTTCACATTTTCCATCAACTTTACTTTCAAATTCCAATATGTTAAAATTTTTTATTTGATCAAAGAATATGATGCCTGATGCTAGTGGTTGGTGAAGAGGCAATTATTATTACGTTTGTAAACGACAACAATGTCCAGGTTTGTAGATTTACTTTTCTTGATTAACAGGAAATTATCAAATACCATTTCTAAACTTTTCCAAAGCCTATCTTGGACAAAAATACTGGAAAAACTGCAGAAGCTTTGCTCTTAAGCTTTGCACCTTCCTCCTGCTGCTATCTTGTAGTTTATTAAGGACAGAAGAGACCCAAACAAAAACAAGACCATAACAGGTTGTTTTTTGTTTCATACTCATCTTATTTAAATGTGCTTTGTAAAGTGTTGCTGGAGTTTTGACCTCTTCAGACTTACTTTAGTTTATGAAAAATATCACATCTTTATCACAGTCTTCACTAAAGTCAGTTTATGTGAGTAAATGCTCCTACCTGCAGGTTGTATGGCTTCCCTGCCCGGATGAGTTGAGACACCAGGAAGTTAGTGTGGAAGAAGTGCACATTCTCATCTAGAAACCCATGCAGGATCAGCAGTCTGTTGGGCCTGTGTGGAGCACAAAGATCTTAGTTTCTCTACTCGTGTTCACACATAAACATGTAGCAGGAAATTTAACCATGAAACTAAAGCTAAGGGGACACAGAATCAGAATGATCTCACTCTACAAACACTACTACTAGATAAAAGAGGTAGGTAACATGAGCCAAGTATAGTAACAAGTGTATGTGGCGTTTTCTCTCACAGTCGTCTGGTGCACATAGTAACAGACATTTTAAGCTTAAATACTAAATACAGTGCATTTTAAAATGAGAGTTCTCACTCATTGGGGAGTTTGTCGACATGCAGGGCGACAGAACAAGCCTCGTATCCCTTCTGGTTTTTCTCAGGCGTGTCCAAATATCGCTCTGTGTAGCCGGTGTCATAAGCCATCCACAATGTCACTGGAGCTCCTGCAATGGCAACCTGAAAAAACAAACAGGAAGTCAAACAGAAGCATTTTTTATTTTTTCCCGCTAAAAAGCCTATTCAGAAAAGCAGCTAAAAGTGCAGACTGAGTTTAGAGCCTGATGTTTCATATTACCAGATTTTTGAAGCCATTTGAGACAGTAAATAAATGACTTCTTCTAAATCACTTCTTAAAACCCATTTTTATAGACTTGCTTTTATACAGTATGAGATCATCTTTTTATTGTTTTTATTTGTATTTAATTGTGTCTTGCTTTGTTTGGCATTACTGTTTGGCTTTCTGTCATATTACTTTCTGAGTATCCTGCTATTGCTTTGTCTGTCAAAGAACTTTGTAAACTCTGTTTTTAAAAAGGTGCTATATAAATAAGACTTATATAAAACTAACTGTTATGGGTAGCAACAGCTCTTACTACAGTAAGGATTACATCGATCCAGTTTGAGCACAATAACAGAGTAAACGTTAGTGGTTTTGACCTTGAAGATGTCCGGTTGGTGGATGAGGCCCATAAGGGAGAGAAAGCCTCCGTACGACCAGCCATGGATGGCGACACGACTCAGGTCCACAAACTTGTACTTGTCAGCTACGTAGTGCAAACCCTCCACCTGGTCTTCGATCTCCACCTGACCCTGATTGGAGAGGAGAACAGAGAGGTAACTCACCTGGCATTAACACCCTTTCACTAAAATTTTACACACAATTACTTATCCAAGTTTACAAAGTCCTAAAGTGATACAACACATAAACAAAATTATTATTTATGTGAATTCTAATTACAGTATGATGATTCTATAAAGACATTTCAGAGTAAAATGTGTCAATAAGACGCTCTGTTCATCCCTCTACATGAGTTGTTTGCAGACGGATTTATGTGATAACTACCATTTTGTCCTTCACAGCTCCTTCAAACTTGAGTCCCCGCTGACAAGAGCCCCGCCCATCGATGACCAGCACAGCGTAGCCCAGAGACGCCAGTGTGCTCAGCCGCAGGTACTTGACTCCTTTATAAGAGTTATTCACTAACTGGACCTGGAAGGAAAGAAAAACATGGTCACAGCAATGTCATTTGGTCAAAAAAACGTAAGGATGATGATATATGATGACTGATTTCTGATCTCCATTAACCTCTGAAAACTTTGACATCATCACAGTCACAAGTTTGATCCCTGTTGCACTTATACGTCCTGCTGAAGTGCCCACAAGCAAAACCTCTTACTGCTTGCTCACAAGCTTTTCTTGATAATCAAAGCTGTTGTACTATTATTGGTGTAAAGCAGAACTTTTATGATTGTATAACACAGGAGTTACAGACACAACAAAGACAAATGAGTAATAAAACTTTTTTAATAAAAAAAAAAAAATTGTTATTTCTTAGTTCAAAAACAGCAGCTAGGATCACGTGGTGGTTCATTAAGATTTAGATTAACTGTTATGCAGTCATAGCAGATTAAACACCAAAGGTCTTAATACAAAATCCATATTTTATGCTGATCACATTCTGCTGGGATGCACTCACAAATGTTCACAAAAAGACAAGATATGACATGAATCTAATGTGACAGCGCAGGAGCTCAAACCTGCGGACCGCCATAGACAAAGACAACGGTGGGATGCTTCCTGCCGGGGACCAGGTTGTGTGGTTTGTACAACATGCCATAAAGCTTGAAGCCCGACTTCCCTGTGAAGCTAAAGATCTCTGGAGGAGTGTAGTCGGAAGGGCAACCTGGGAAAAAAAAAAACAGCAGACACAAATTACTATATATATATATATATATATATATACTGATGTAATATAATGTAATAAGAATATACTTTTAAAACATAATGTACAAACAGTTAAGTCAAGCAATTTAATCACACATACGAGTGTCGTCTTAAGCAGAAGAAAGAAGCTGTCACAGCTGCCAGACAACATTTCATCTGTTATAAACAAACTGTTAAAGCAGTTTGTTTTCAGTACCAGAAGACTCCATCATGCTCGCCCAGAACTGAGGCTCTTTGTGCAGCGGGTCGTCGTCTGAGCCGTTCAGCTTGTAGATGTGAACACAGGGTGCTGAGGTCAAGCTGCTGTAATGGCTGATAAACATGTCAAAGGTCTGTATGGAAGAAAAAATAAACAACAAAAGCAAAAAAAACAAGACAGCGTTAAACGGCATCCCCAACAATTTATATTTCTGCTGAAAGCCGTGGAGGAAAAGAAAGAGAAAAAAACACTTGACACCTTACGGTTTTACTCGTGGCATTTTGAAAGCTGATGACAATACCAATATATTTTTCTTGAGGGTGCTAAAGGATGATATTTTGTGCCAATATTATATATCACATAACTGTGTCAGAAACAGGAGTGAAACAGCTTTTAAATGGCATGGGAACACATAACACATATAAAATGAACAAATATATATGTGTTTCAGGTTTTTCAGGCTGTACTGTAGCTGTGGTCAGACAGAAGCCTCCATCGTACCAGAGGTGTATGACACTAACTGATTAAGTTTCCACTGGTTTAAAACTTTAAAAAGTTCAAAACTACACTGAAAGCTACTGAATAATTTTCAGTTATCCCAGAACACAAAGTTGTATGCAAGTGTGTGCGTGTGCGTGTTGGGATACCTGGCTCACGGAGCAGCTGTGGGAGAAGCCGGGTTTGGTGAGTCGGACAATTTCACCCGGCGAGTCGTAGTTCACGACATAAAGGTGATGCTCCAGAGGAGAGTCTTTGGTTCCCTGGAAGTAAACCAGCTTTGCTGCCTCGTCTACCCAAATCTGAGGACTGGACGAACGCTGCACAAACACCACAGAACAAGAAACTGTTCGCATGCTTTGTTAAGACACAAACAAGAAAAATATCTTGTTTTGAAGTTAGTTTCTTCATTGATTTGCTTCAGTTACTGTACATACCCGTCTTATTCCTTAATTTGTTCTTAACCACTGTGCTGTTTATTATATGCCGCTTTTATTTTTTAAGCACTTATAAAATTTACTATTTCTACATTATTACTACAAAGGTTGGATTATATGTATATGGAAGCTAAAAACAGGCTTCAGTGCAGCTCGTGATTCAATATTGATACTGATATTTTCAAAAACTTATTTTTGTGATTTAATTTAAAGAGGTTATTGTTGAGTATATTCTTCACACTGACAATTATGAGTATGTGATATAATAGGGGTTTACGTCTAAAGACAATATGATGTTGTATTTACACTGGCACAGTGCAATTTTCATGCTCTTGTTGTTTTTGTGCATTTTCCAAATTTAGACCTCATAACTTCCTAATTCATTTCACTTCCTGTTGCAGGAGCTCTGAAGAACAAACCCTTGAACCGCTAACTCATGTTAGCGTTCGCTGAGATATACTGTATCATCATGCATGTGCATCTCAGTGTATTGATGAGTGGGCGTGGTGGTTTATTAGTGCCGCTCTTGATATAGTTAAATGTCAACAACCTTGAAGAGATATGTGGGCTTTACCTTCGCTCCGTGATTGGCCAGCACCTCCCACTCCCCACTGGTTACTGTCACCTCCTCTTTGACCGGACACTTGAAATCATCTGGTGAGAGAAAATGAGTGGACAAACTAATAGATCAATTGACTTGTTTGGCAACACAGGAAACAAAAAGAATGTAATACATCCCATTGCATGGCATAGGTACTTTAAAAACACCTTTGCCTGTGGTACTTCATGGACATGCAGAAGTATTGAAATGAGTCAATTGAAAGGATTTTGTTTCCAGAAATAAAAATGAAACTGAAATAAGTCAGGAAAACAATTACAATAGAAAACCAATTACTCAAAACTAAACAGGCAAAAAATGAGACCATTCAAATAGAATAAAACGTCAAAATTACTTAAAAACCAAACAAAAAAATGTTGAGTTTTCTTTCACTTATTTTTCAAAACTTTAAGTATTAATGAATCAATTTTCCTAATTAAAGTAATTAAATAAAGTAATACTGACATTTTGTCTGAACTATGTATTTGTGACACCAGCCTGTGCTTGTTGATAGCGTTACCTTCAGAGTGTGTGTAGCCGTTGGCCCAGATGTAGCTGCCCCGCTGCAACACGGTGGTGATCTTATACAGGTGGCAGAAACCTGTTTTTGATTCATTTACTGTTATGAAGGAGATCTCATCATCACTGGTTTGGATGAATGGGTGGAAGATGTCATGGACCTGGAAGACAAATAGACGGTCATGATGTGGGGGTTTTTTCCCCCACTGAAAGCTGAACTAAGCAAGATTTTAAACACCAACTCATCTCACCAGCATAAATCATAAAGTGGAGCTGCAACAGAATAAAATAACTGAGTAAATGCTGCTCATAGTGATTAGCAGGCTTCAATGTGAACAGAGCTTTAGAAAGATGTGGTGTTGGGCCTCACATTGATCCAGATGTCGCTAGTCTCCTGGTAGATGATGAAGGGCTGGACCGTGTCTCCGAGGGCCTGCAGGCTCTCTTGCCTGCTGGCTTCGTCCTGATGTGCAGGGATGAAGAGCTCCGGAGGCAGCAGGACCAACTGGAGGCGCTGCTGCCGTCGGCCCATCATGACCGCCCATGCACTGACACACAGAGAGAGGAAGAGTTGAGACGGGCGTGAGCATGTGCAGTATACTGATGTTAAGTCTGGGGTTTTGGAGCTTGGCAAATTTAAAGGTTAATGGGTGGTGCTTTTAAAATCACAGGAGAAGAAAACTTACTATCGGCCATCTTTTGTCCATCCAGCTCTGGTGATATATTCAGCATCAGGGAACAGGCTGGTGAAGGGAACAGGCAACACCTTTTCCTGTGTGCTGACAATCTGAGGAAGAAACAAGCTGACATTTGAGCATCTCTCTGAAGAACTTTCTGGTGACATTTTAAGTTTTGCGGCAGTGAACAAACACTCACTTTGCCGAGATTGTCTGTCCTGATTTCTGCTATTTTGAGAGTAATATCGGGATTCTTGCTGCCTGGATAACAAACAAAAATGAGTTACATACCAAAATATACAAACCTATAAACCTTTTTCATATGAACAGAAGTCTGGATAAACAATGTGAGAAACTGACTCTGTTCCGTTATAAGAGTCATGCTGTACTGACTGAGCTGTACAACAAACGTGCAGAGTTTTAAAAGGTTCCCTGTGGAGGTTTTGACTCTTTAGTAGTGCTTTGGAGTGGTTTTCTTATAAGTGGGTCCCTATTTTATTTGTATGCAAGTTGGGGCTAACATGCCAAGACACCAGCAAAGACAGGGAAGAAGAAGAATGCTGGCTAGTAAACATAGATGTAAACAATGCAGGTTTAAAAATTTTGCAGATGTTTTATGAGGAAGGAAACGCATTCAACACTTTTGTTAGACCTCCAGGACCCACACAATGAGTTTAGGTGACGAACACTGAAACATAACTGTGGTTTAATTACAAAAAAACTCCACAGGGCACCTTCAAATAAACCTGATGCAATGTGATTTTTACCATACAAGAAATGCATCAGATAATTTATAGTGTAAATCAAAATAGTTTTTAGTGTGTGTGTCTGTGTACCTGCACGTGGGTATCGGTAGACATCCGTCTTACGCTCCTCCAAAGCCGGAGATGGAACATGAATGATCTCGACCTCAGACTCGTCCACCTCCTCGTACAGAATCTGCAGAGTCTTACCACCATCTGATTCTACACCAGAGAGAGACCAGTAAAACCAGTAAAAGACGGGTTTACGACCAAGAGCACTGCAAGCAGGTAGGTATCAGAACTATTTTAAAAACTTTGTCTCTGGAACAAACTACACAGGTAAACTCATTGTTATTTTTACAACTGGTCCATTAATGACCCCGTTTTGTCTTTGTTTTAAAGCATTTTGTAAAACATACATTCTTGTTATTTATGCATCTAATAATAACCAATCTTCATTTGCTGACAATAAGCCTCCTTGCTAAGAAAATGTGTCTCACTCACCTTCATGAGCAGCTGGTGACCACCAGTATCCGGTGAAGCGGTCAAACTCTTCCTGTGTGACAAAAGTGGCTACACCGGCAGATTTGGTGTCCTCTTTTGGGTTATCAATACCTAAAATAATACAGAGAAAAATAAAAACACTGCGGAAAAATAATTCAAAGTACCAGGTAAGACTCTAAGGTCTCTACAGGATCATCTGATCAACTCAATCCTGACCTTTATGGCAGAAGGTGAGCCTCCTCTCTTCACCCGTCTCAATGCTGGTCAGCCAGATGTCGTTGTTGTTGATGAAGCCGATAAAGTTGGGGTCCCCGTGGCAGATCTTGGGGTCCATGCGTGTGCCTGAACTCTGGCTCTTAATCTCGACAGGCTGCATAGGAGAGGTCTGCACAAGCACACACAGAGAAGATGGAGGACATCTGAGGTCACAGCTGCTGTACTTCCACACTTTCATTAACAATAAGTAAAGACATAAAAAAAAGATCAACATGAGTTCATTTTCTATTCCAGAGTCTGAATAAGAGCGGATTTATCAGATCAATATTGATATTTCAGAGTTCAAAAAATCTGACAACACATTAGACTGGTATTTGGCACAGCTGTCCAGTAAAATCAAATAAACTAAAAGATCAATTGTTCCTGTATGGATTGAGAAAATTCTCCTACTTCTTAAGGTAAATAAACAATTTAAAATATTTGGACAAACTATATATAGTATATCTTTAAAGCATTACTGTAGTGAAACTACTTGTCACTTATCAGTAGACATATATGCCAATACTAATATATCTGTGATAAGCTAATATTGGCCGATAATTACATTAGCATGACTCTATACTATACCTGCTTCTCCTCTGCGGGGTCGAGGGGGTCTGGAGAAAAGTTTAGGATACACTGCCCGTGATGGCAGAGTACAGACAATTTTTTAAATGAAACTATTAATATTCTCACTGGGGAACTCAGCAGAGGCCCAAAAGGGACTTAAGCTGGAAATCTCTCCCTCTGGCAAAGGAGTTGTTGAGGCATTGTCCAATTCAGCCACCTCATCAACCCCTGCAGGTCTGTGTGGCAATGAAAGTCTTATTTAACTCCTTTAACTCACAATGAAGCTGTTGTTTCCACCATCACGGCAGTAGTACAGACTGCTGTTGGCCTGGAACAGGAAGAGGCCGCTGGGTCGGTGGTAATCATAGGAGGTGATGCCAGACACCCCCAAACGCTTCCTCTCTCGCAGCAGCTCCTCCTCCCGCGAGAAGCCCCCGTGGTGAGGGCTGGCCTGAGGTCAGGGGTGACAGGAGGACACACAGTGTGACAATGCTGGCCGAGCAAAGTCAATGTCAAAGAGAGTTTGTTCAGGGCATGGAAAACAAACAAAAGGTAAGAAAACATTACCATACTAAATGAAAGAGAGACTCGCCATGTACCAATAAATAAAAACACTTATCTTCTCTGTCTTCAGCAGGAACTAATTCTGTTTATGAAATCAATATGCCACACTGGATAGCAATGACCATCAATCCCGTGGTCTGTGGTCTTTTTAAGCTCCATGAAGAAAGACGTTATGAAAGGAGTGGCTTACAATCATCCTCTAAACAATTAAATACTCAGAATCAATCACATTTAAATGTCAGAGAGTGGAGAAAGAGGACTTAAAATCCTCCTCACCTGAAAGCGATCCAGCAGCTGTTTCCATGACAAAACCAGCAGAGCATCTTTGCGGACCTTCTTGGGAATGTCTGAGTAGAGTAACGCATTTTCCCTGCTGGCGTAAGGCATTCCTGTAAGAACAGAAAACACAGACCAAGTCAAGCTGACCTGTCGTACATGTACAGTGAGTACCCACAAGCTCAGCCTGCTTTGTATTCTGGTATGTCTTCCACTACAGTGGGTATAAAAACTGGTTTTGCTTTCTCCTCTCTCTGTATGGTGATGGTAGAACGCTTCTGCAAAATGGCAACTTAAAAAAAACAGCCATTGCGGCGTCCCGGAAGCTCACCTGGTAGAGCACGTACCATTAAGTCCTTACCGCAGTGGCCCAGGTTCGACTCCAGCCCGGGCCCTGTGCTGCATGTCATCCCCTCTCTCTCTCCCGCCTTTCCTGTTTCTCTCTGCAGCTGTCACTATCAAATAAAGGCAAAAATGCCCCAAAAAAAAACATTTTCATGTGTCTAATACTACAGTATTCTAACTGTGAAGTCCAACATTTTAATAGTGTTAGAGAGGTTTATGCTGGATTGCTCAAGCTGGGGTACTTATATTTATGAATCAACAAATGCAACAAATCTATACAATCACAGTATTTGGGGGATAAAGCTTTAAAGCGAGACTATGTAACTTTTGATAGTCCTAAAGTCAGTGAACCAATTTAGTAATGTCAGTAAAGTTAGTAAAGTTTGCCAACATTAGCCACCACACGCTACTCGAACAAATGAGACTGGAGCAGCAAAATCCCAGTCTGTGTTCAACTGACCCAGTGTGTGTTTTACTGCTTACGAATTCAACTTTTCATTTGTAAAACATAGATTGTGTTACTTCTTTTTCAAAAGTTACATAGCATCACTTTAAAGTTGTACTGACACCAGGCAACAATTGCTTCAAGTTCGAAATGTTGAAAGAGCACTTAGAGCCATACTGGTATGACTGCTTGTATAGTCAACAACCGAGCCGCCATGGGTACGGATCTTACAGACTCTATGAGGTGCACATTAAACCACTTGACACAGCTCTGGAAATTATATCACACACTAGAACTAAGTGCTTCAGACATGGCAGCAAAGAACAGCAACCATTTTGTAGAAACTCAGAGTTTCATGTTTTCTCCCGCACACACTGACTAGATCCTCTGCAGCTCTTTGGATATCAAAGCTTGAAAACAGTTGCAGGCTGGTAACTCTGACTCACCAGCTGTATCCACTGATTATTCACAGAAGCATGCCATCTTTCAAAGTGACTGAGAGGAAGCAACTGAATCTGTAGGCCAACAAGTCAGCACCTGCTAAAAGCACCTTATCTGAGCTGGGTTTTATTCATTTTTCCACATTTATTGCAGAAAATGACATTATTTGGCATTCAGCATGTTTTAATTTCTGACTCTGCCTGAAAATGAACACATTTTTCAACAACTCCAAGCTTTCAGACCCCCGAGCTCACCAAGGTAGTAGATGCGGTGGGAGTGCGGACTGGCCTCGTCCTTCTGGATGAAATGGAAGTCATGTGGTGCCTTGTTGATGACCACGCCTGTGTTCTTGCGGCTGTTGTGGATGATCTTGCGCAGGCCATCCCATGTATGCTTCTCCACCTGGAACTGGGTGGGATTCACGTCCTCCATCTCCACCACCTCCGTGCTGTCTGAGAGCTCGTCCACCCCCATCATGCCTGCCACTGCCTCTCTGACGCTGCGGACAGACACTCAGACTGATCAGCTCATATATGTCTACAGTAAATCACAATGGGAAAGTAACACTAGCAAACTACCAAATATGGGTATATCTTTGACTGAGGACGGTTTAATTTATCACCTAAATCAGATGTTCTGACTACGCATTGATCTTCTAACCACATTGCGTATGTTAACATGCAAACCAGGGTGAACAACAAGGTAATAATTACCTGCTACTCATCAGCATGTTAGCATGCTAATTTAAGCATTTAGCTCAAAGCAATGCTGTGCCAAAGTACAGAATCACAACATGGCTGTAGACCCTAATAATAATAATTATTATTATAATTAACATTATTTTTAAACTTTATTTATGAAGCATTTTCAAAACAGTTATAAAGTGCTTTACATGGAAAGAAATCAAGATAAAGCAAATCAGCACAATATAAATTCAATGAAATCAGGCCTCTAAAAGTCCAGAGAATGAAGCAGAATAAAATACCCAACAATAAAATAATATAAAATTAGATAAATATAAACAAATACAACATATGAAACATATTAGACCTACACTGAAACAAACAGATGACATTAATAAAAGGCTTTTTAAAAAGATTTTTTAAAGTGATACTGATTCTGCAAGCCTTAGTCAGCATACAAACTGCCTCCTTTCATTAATACATTTTCCAACACTATTAAAATGTGACAGATTTTGCCCTTCAGGTCATTTTCTAATCTTTTAAGGCAACAAACACGATGGAAAAATCTTGCTTTGACTAAAAACTTTTATTTAATCAAAATGAATGAATTAAATAAATAAATGTGGTTCAGACAGCTGTGAGGGGAAAAAATGTCCCATACCTTTCTTGGCCGTCTTCTGTTCTGTCTTCAATTTTCAGCCTCTTTACTCTGTGCATTAACCGTTCAACAACCCTGGACCAGACCTGACACCCTGTGGGAAACCAGGTAAAACACATGAGAACTGAAGCGGTTTGTTTCAAGTTAAAACAAATCCCAGACCGTTTACATAGCAGCACCTGCTCTAACTGTCAATCACGTAATTAAAATAGATCTGTGAAAACCTAGACCATGCCCTAAGCTAAGCTCACATGCTACGAACAGTGAAACTGTTACTGAGGTGACAGCCCCGTTCAGGGCAGATGTCTCTGTGCTGCTTCATCATGGAGCTGCTGCTGCTCTTCAGCCGACCGCCGCCACACTTCCAGCTGTGTGTTCCTGATATGGAGTCTCAGCTCATGACGCTGACACTTCCAACGTCTGTGTCACAACTATGGCAAATGTTACACTGTTACTCCACATTTTACTGTAGGTTGTTCTGTTGCCTGGGGCCTAAATGAAGAGCAAATTCTACAGAAGTTCATTCCCAGAAACACTACAGCAGCTCCCTGAACACCACTGAACACTACTTCGTGTGTTATCAGATCTGCCAGAAGAACAAATGTCACACTACGAAATTTTAGTTGACCAGAGTGATTTATGATGCAGGGAAACGTGACTAAAACTGAGTCTTTAAGTTTATTTTTTTTTATCAAAACAAGATGAATACTAGGTGCTGGACAGTAGTACATGTGAAAAACTGAAAAAATAGAAACTGTTCAGACTATGTTTTCCATTCATATACGACCACCTGTTATCAGGTGACGATCACTGAGCCTTCGCCATGACAACTGATTAAACTTCATCCGCTGACGAAGGACGTGAGATAAGTGGACCTCGAGTTTACAAAACTCAAAACAGTAAACATCTGTTTCTCGCAGATTTTTTACTAAATAGAAATCTATATACATCTCCATTGTAACTGCATTGAAACACTATTCCTTGGTCTGTCTATTCTGATATTATTATGGGTATTGTGATTATGATTATATTTTTTATTATTTTATTCTACTTCACTGCAGTCTGATTTACCTTCTCTAAGATATATACACAGTCTTATACATGTGTTTAAATTATATATGAAAAGCATTTTGGACAGCTATTATGTTTGCAAGTGCTACACACATATATAAACATGTTTTGCCTTGAAATTAACAGTTATTACCTTATGCACCATCTGGATGACGGTCAAATTAAGAAAAAAAAAAATCACTAATTACATTTGTTATTCTTTGACATTTCATAGGCTAAATGATGATTCAATACATCAAAGATTATTTGAGAATAACCAGTGATATGAAGCTCTAGTTATTCTCAAATATCTTATTAATGGATCATTTGAATTTGGTTTTGTTTACTGTGAAGACTTTTTTCAGTGAAATAGCAAACAAAAAGTGTGAAAGCAAAAATACTGCCTCCAACAAGTCTGATGCTGAATGAGCCCACTTTCTGTTTTCAACTGTATTACCTAACTTGCAGCCTCATGGCAAACATTTGTACAGAGCTGGTTTGAGTCTAACTTTTGTAATTGTTTACTGTTGATATGTGACTTCGGTAACTTCTCTAGACAAGCATTACTTTTGGATATTTTGTCATGGACTCATCAAATATGACACCCCATATAAAAAAAAAAAAAAAACATTGTGGTATTTTGGACACTTATTTTTTAACATACCTATCTCTAGTGTCATCCTGTTAGTTTGGACATATTGTTTTCTAGCATCCGTGTATACATCAGTTTTCTGTTACAGACAACAAATAGTTTTTAGTTTCCTTTTTGACACATCGGCTAGATGAGGCTAAATGTCCACAAACTGGCCGACAGCTTTACACCACACAGTAAATATCTGGCTGAGCGTGTCCTTCCCATCAAACCTGACAAACCCTCATTAAACAATAATTAAAACCCTGTGTATACTGTACGTAGCTTGGAGCTAGCTAGTTAGCCGCCCATTAAACAGGGACTGGCGACTCGTTGGCTAACGTACTGAAACAGCACTCATTGATAGAAACCAATCAAAACAGTAAACACTCATTCATTTTAAGCTTACACTTTCTGCCCAAAAACCTTGAAAGCTTTTCTCCTTTTGTCGAAGAAACGCCCGTGTTGAAAACAACGGTCAGGGTCTGAATAAATTACAGAAGTGAACTACTTTCCAGAGAGCAGGTAGCTTAATGCTAATATGCTAACAACGCGGAAATAGTTTGAGGAACCAAACGAACAACCTTTAACCCGGAAATGCTCCGTCAAATTCGTATCTGCCTGTTCCGTGAATTTATTTGCTTATATTATATTTCTTTTAATCTGCTTTTGTATTTTTTTAGTTAGCAGAAATAACCCTCCAGCTATTATGTGGAAACATGAAACCATATTAATAGAAGAAATTCAGAATTCAGTTTTTTTCTTTAAAGCTCTTAAACGCATCTTAATGCTGGTGGGATTTCAGTTTGATCTCAGAAAAGGTACCAACGACTCCTCTCTTTACTTTAAGGCTGCAACGAATGATCATTGTCATTATCGATTCATCTGACAATTATTTCCTCAATCAATCAATAGTTTAGTCTATGAAATATCAGAAAAATAGTGAAAGAATGTCCATCAGTTTTTGAGAGCTCTGTTATACCTACAAAACCTATTTTGTCTGATCAACAGTCTAAACTCAAAAATGTTTATTTAATATCATTGTAAATTAGAGAAAATCAGAAAATCTTAACATTAAAGATTAAAGATGCTGGAACCACTGATTTTTTGTTTTGTTTTAGGGGTTTTTTTTGTGGCATTTTTGCTTGAAAAATAACTGAAACGATCAATCATCGAAAACCTGCAGATTAAATTTCTATCAATCTACTAATTAATTAATCAACTAATTGTTTCAGCTCTACTTTGCAGGTCTTCCACCGAAACACCAGAAGCAAATACATCCACAACCAAATACAAACATCTGGGACAAGCACTTTATCCTTAAAACATTTATTTTTGTAATAATTTGTCCTTTTTTTTTCTTTTTGCGTAAGTGCAAAAAATGCACCCAAAAGAGCCACCTGAGGGAAGTCTACATCTTTAAATAAAAAAACAAGCAAAGTGTACATTTATAGTACAAAATTCTCTTTTTAAAAAATTGCACAGTTTGTGTATAATATATATATTCATAATCTCATCTTAAACAAACTTTAAAGGCTCAGAAAGTAAACAAAATTCACCAAATGAAAAATAAAAACATTTTTCCCTAGAATTTAAAGCTGAGGAAACTTGAGACCCTGTTTTCATTTGTGTCCACCATAAATATACATATTTATATGCAAGTCTCTTTACATATAGTCTCTGTGCTAGTGTTTGACCAGACAATCAAAATTATTGCAAAGTAGTTTAGTTCTACTATAAAACATGGGGTGGGAGGGTGGGGGATAAAAGCTTCTTTCTGCTGAAGGTTCCTTAAGTTATGCAAAAAAAAAAACCTGGGTTTCTTTACACCCCTTTTGTATTTACTGGAATCCCTGCTTTCACAAACTGTGTGCATTCAACATTCCCATAGAACAATCCAGAACTCCAGTTTTGCTTTTTAGCAAGAACACACATTTCCCTGACTTCTTTTTTTTGTTTGTTTTTGTTTTTGAACTTTACACAGCGGCCCTGCCCAGAGGTGGTGGTCAGCGTCGATATGGGTGGAAGCCCTGTACGTTGTGGTTCTGCCCTCTGCCAAACGCACTGGCGGCGGGCTGGGGGGCGGCGGTGGGCTGTGCTGTCGGGGCCCCGTACGAGGCCGTCGGCTGGTTGGGGTCTGCGAAGCTGTGGCCGAAGGCTGTCAGGTCCTGCCCGTACCCTGAGGGGGACGACAGAGGGGAAAGAGCCGGAGAGAGACAAGAGGATTTTAATGTCAGGGTCACCAGACGGTGTTTAGGGAGAAGCCTTACTGCTCTAAAAGTAAAATGGTTTAAAATTTAAAATTTAATGTTAAGGAAAAATCCACCTCTTTACACTATACATTGTATTCCAATTGTTATTTTTGATTAAATATTTTCATTTTTGGTGAACAATTGTGCCAACAAACTCTACTGCAGTTATTGGAAGTGTTGGTACGTCACATCAAAATGATTATCATCATCATGCTGCCTCCTTGTTCCAATTTTACCAATTTCATCACAGCATCTACTTTATCACCAGCTTTTAATACCCATGATTGTTTTTCCTGATAACCGGTAGATTGGATAAGTGTAATAGGCTGTTTTGTGCTATCAGCTGTTTTTTATTTTAACTTTGTCCTGTAATTAAATCTTGACTAGATCTAAAAGATCTATTTCTTGTTATTGTTTGTTTGTCTATGAAGGTGTCTGAGATGTATTTGTGATAAATTTCTGTATACCATAAATGAACTGTGACATACCAAACAACTAAATGGACCAATAAATTAAATGTGCATTTTGAAGAAGAGTTTTAAAAGGTTTCATGGTGGATTTTTCCTCTAGATTCAAATACTGTATTCCTTCAATGAGCCATTTAATGTTGAAAAATATTGTGTAACAATGTTAAAATGTATAGAGACAAAAATGACAATTTCGGGTGAATTTAATTGTTTCAATTTAATCATTTAAAATGGGCTTCATTGAGGAAAACAATCTCTAGATTCTCTTGATGATCAGTGCAACACGCACAATGTTCTTTTATTCAGACACTGGATGGCACCACCTCCCTGCAAACAGACATGGGAACCAAAGTGACACCCAGGGAAGGAAACTAATCTGCCTGAAAAAATGGCTGGTGCAACCCAAAATTCAGCAGCTACTGTTCAAGCCAAAGGGCCTTTAAGGATGAAAAAAAACTGAGTGGTTCACTACCAAATGGCTGGCAGAATATGAAAACCAGTTGCAGCCAAATCTTTCCAGCATCTTGCTGGTGACTGGTTATTTTCCTGCCCTGGTAACATCCAGTTACCACTGACTTCCAAATGTCACCAGTAAATACTGGAGTAGGAAACGTTATAGATAACTGGAATGGAAAGACGAGAGATAGAAAGACAGAAAGAAAGAAAAAAAGGGGTTCAAGTTAGAAATACAACACATTTCTTTTGGGGTGCTCAAAGTGCTCCATGAACGGAACAAAAATAAGAAATCTGAAGAACAGGGAGCGGTCCTAACAGGACCGCCCGACAGAAGAATCTGAGAGAAATTGGAAATTTACTGGCATCGTGTCCTTCTTTAAATCTTCTTTCCTTTCTCACCCCTTTAGCTATAATGTGGACACAGTACATGGGGAAAAACAACAGGTGAATGGACTGCTGATGCATAGGGACAAGTGAACCATGAACACATTTTCTGACAATTAGATCATCCTTTTATAATCAGCAAAGCAATGCGGACAGAGAGAGTGGACATGGTTATTCTTGGTACAGTAAAGCTACAGCCGCCAAGGAGATGATGCTTAGGCTCCAAAAGCCAAATTTCAATGTAAATTTCTTTCAAATCCACTCAGCTGTGAGACTGTCGATGGCTGTGTTTTACTACACAAGAGTACACGCAGTAATTTGTATGTACATGCAAAATGTACATGCAAAATACGAAACACAGAGCAAAAGAAAAGAGGAAAAGAGCCAGGTTGCAGCTCTATAAACACTACAGTACTGAACAAATGCTACTTTTGTGTTTGGAGAAGACGATGCTGGCACCTACCTGCACTATATCCTCCCTGCTCATCCTGACCATAACTGTGAGAAGGACGCGTTGGTCCGTAGGCAGAGGGGTCCTGAGGGTAGTTACCCAAGCCTATCAGGGAGATGAGGAGACCAGGTTGACTGAACCCAGATACTGCTGGCTGACTACTTTACATAGTTCCCCCCTTACTGAGCTAACAGAGGTGTACATTTATAGTCATTTACTGCGTCTGCACTATGTTTGGAGAGGCATCGCTGCTCAGCTTCATCTGGAAGTCAAAACAAAATGGAGTGTGAGTGCGTGAGCTATCTGCTAGCGCCTGACGTTTTATCATGCCAGCCTGGTCTCATGAAATATTGTGAAATGTGCATGATATGCTAAGATGCAAGTAACGTGAGAAATATGTTTTCCAACGAGAAAATATTACGACGAGGCGGCAACCAGAAACAGGAACTAGAACAATCATACCAGTGGTTTTGCATGTTGTAGTCTATAAAATACGAGTTATATGTACGTCACGTTGTTGCCAAACATTTTCCAAAGAATGCCATAAGTTTCTAGATTGATCTCCCATATTCAAAGCCACCATTTCAGCATGCTGTGACAATCAACTTGAAATTGACTTGAAACTTCATTCATCTTTGTGTCCTGTCAATCGAGTTTCAAGGTTCACAGTGTACTGTTACAAAAGTAAAGCTAGTGCCTTCCTGGAAGGTGGGAATATATGGTATGCATTAGAAAATGATTGGCATTGAATTAAATATTAATGAGTTAAAACATGCAAAATGACTGGTTTGACCCTTACTCTAACCAAATTACTTTAACTCCCTAACTCCACATAAGCTAAACTTAACCTTGTCTGAAACCAAACTTGCTTTATTTGTCTGACCTCAACCATTTACTGATCTTACACAGGTAAAAATATCATATCCAGTTCCTGCTATTGTCACATAAATTTTCATGGTAGAGGTAGAGATTTGTGTCCACAACACCAACGTCATCAGTGTTTCTGATTTTCTGCTCATTTCACAAAAACGAGACTGTGTTGCTACTACCAACTTTGATTACTGGTCTAAGTGCCTGAACAGGACGCGGACACTAAATGCAAAAAGCTGGATGGAAGATAAGCACAAGCAGGAAACACTGAACAGGATGGGCACCTGTCATGACTGACAGTGATCACATGACCGCTTTAAATGTAGATCCAGCAGTGTGAAGCAGCTGTAAGCCAAGTCAGAAGAAAAATACCAGCCAGCCAAAAAAACTGAATGTAGCCTCTGAATGAACATCTGACTCTTATCTGACTGTGTGCTTATGTGACTGAATGGGTGAATTTTGAATGAATACCAATCTTGTTCCTTTTCTATGGATGCTGGTTAGTTTCACAGTATCTCCGTCTTCATTTTGGTTCAGAGCTGAAAACCTCCAGCTACCAACCTCCTCTTGTGCTCTCAGCAGGATTTCAAAGCCTTAATCCTACATGAGTATACAGTATGTCACTGGAGAAGCTATCCCCCTAAATGTTTTAAATCATAGATATTATAATAAGGCATATCATTCTCTAAATTGTCACTGGAGTGGCTTGTTGAAATGTCTTATTTTCAAGTCCCTACACGCTGACTGAAATCTGGGCAAACACAGTCCAAAGGTAATGACTAGAGAGCAGTCCAGTTCAAAGACCACAAAGACACAGAGAGTAAAACCTACACACAGATTAGTCAAAAAACTAACATCTAACTAACTAACAACTAACTAACATCTACACAGATCTACAAGGTAGAGGGGCAAAGTTCACATTTTGCAGACAAGCATGCAAAGCTCCTGAGTGATAAATTGATGGACATGTTAGACATTTTTTGATAGGTAGCTTTGCAGGTTGGACATGCCTAATTCTAGAAATAAGGTTTCATGGGCACAATACTGCTTGTGCTCTTCTATGTCGATTCGTGCCGAGACCAGCAAAAGATGCCAGTACAGTCATCAACAGGGAGGAAGAGGAGGAGGTGTAGGAGGGAGTAATTAAAAGGTAGGAATATTTGAACCAAGTCAAATGTCTAGTACAGTCAGTCAGGAGAAGGTTGCACTCCCTTGAAAATCAAAATAAAATAAAAATGCAAAACAAAAAAAACAATAAACAAAAAACATTGCAGGAACAAGGCAGGATGATCTAATTCAAACCTACCAATCTTTTTACCAATCCACAGCCCAGCTGGAAAAACTTGACAGAAATGACTGCTGAAGACTCCTGGATATGGTGAAACTTCAGCAGCATCTTCACGGCAGAGCCAGAGGGGTTCATGTATGCAAGAAGCATGTATGCATGTGTAGCTGTTCAAGCTAATGGTACCAAGAGCAAGCTCCTGCTTGTCTAAGGGCTGTAGATATGCACTTAAATGAGCTGTAGTTGCATCCAATAAAATATCCAGGGAGATGGGCAGGGCCAAGGGGTGAATAAAAATTAAATGGGATAGAAAAGGGCAGCAAACTGCACAATGCTTTTCTTACCATACTGGCTATAAGGGAAGTCAGGCTGCCCAGTGGGAGCTTTGCTCAAGTCCTGAGTTGGTGTGGTGGCGGGGGCAAAGCCAAGCGTTGCCGTTCCTGGAGTGGTGGGCGGAGGAGGAACCTGTGGAGCATACTGGTCCGCTTGTGGTGTGCCGAAACTGTAACCTGTGGGAGAGTAATAAGATCATTTCTATGACGTTTACCTAAAGATCATTTCCTAATGTTGCTTTATCACAGATGGTATACTATGTATGAGTACAAAGGCCTCAGACCAGACGACCCTGGTCAAATCCCAGTGTTGGTGTCCCTTAGTTATAACAAAATCTTTGACTTCAGTCGCATTTTGAATGTAAAAGAAAAAATCTAGTTGACCACCCCATACCGTCATACAAAAACACTACAAATCAAGGTATTAATCCATTTCTCCACCAAATCTCTTCTCATTTTAGGCTGTAAGAATACAAGTTGCACGTCCACATGTCTTTTATGAATATCAGCTGCCAGATCAAATGGTGATCACTCTGCCAAAACACTTGTGATGGATCATGTTGGGCTTCTTTCCCACTGGTTTTAGCTTGGTACGTCTGCTAACAGGTTTAATTGGTGGAAGATAATAATCCCCCCTCACAGACTTTTTAGCAACATTTCATTCCAACATCTCTGATAAGGTGGCGGTTGCTCCCTGACCATAGCCACAGCAAAGCTGCCTGGAAAACCTGACATTAACACTTTTTACACACCCATTTTAATAAAAAAATTTTTTTAAAAAGTTCATGATCTAAATGTAGTTTGTGAGACTTTTTTGCACTCTGAAGAAGGAAAGTTCTAGAAATAAAAATGTGAACACTTTTTGGCAGAGAAATAGAATTTGGACACAGCTGATTATCTCTGACCTTAGTCAAAAATCAATATAAGTTTTCAGAAACTCCTTATTCACATATTACATTACATTTACATATGCTATATTACCTGTAACCACTTTGCAGTGATGTCAAAACAACACCATGTGTAATGATCGAGTGTATCAGTATTACTGACCAAACTGAGGTGCTGTGCTGTAGCCCTGCTGAGGGTAGCCCTGAGGTGCAGCGAAGCCACCCGCTGGGGTCGTGACTAGGAATGCGTTGAAAGGTGACGGAGGCTGTGTCGGGGTTCCACGGCCTGCCGACAACGGAGGTCCATACCCGCCTGCTCCAACACAGAACAGATCTATTTTATAGAAATGTTTTTACATAAATATATGTACATGTTTTATATAAATCAACAGGACTTGAATTAAGTACACAACAATAATACGAATTATGAAAAGAAGATAGTGGCAGCACAGATGTACTGTATCTGAACTGCGTCAATTTGAATTTGTCAGTTTTATTGAACAGCTGAATAACAGACATAAAGTTGATAAATAAATGGTTTTGCAGAACACAATCTGAAGCTGACTGAAGTATCTTCTGAGTGAGCGCAGGGCAGACACTGCAGTGTGTGTTGCAGGTTGACCCGGAGGTGGTGATATGAAACCGAGCCTGACCAATAGCAGGGGGAGGCTGGAATCTATTCAAGGCTGCCATCTGTCTCAAGCAGCAAATTATCAGCAGCCTCAGCCATTATGAATCAGTGATAACACGTACTGTTAACTGTCATCAGCCTATTGGCCACACAGAGTGCAAGCTCATTTCTGTGACACAAGCGCTTCAAGATATGCACATGATCACACGGCAAAGACACAAAATCTACATGCAATTTGATCAATTCACAGTTATGCAACATGAAGAAAAACAACTAATTTGCTAACATGGAAAGAAAGGATATTTTCTGTGTGTTGTAAATTGGAGGTCGAACACCTACCTATGGGTTGGCCAGTAGTCGACACCCACACTCCTTCAGGAAGAGAGGAAAAAACCTTTAGACTGAGGACAATACTGTTGCCTGAAATGTAAAATGTTCACAGAATCTAGTTTAACATTCAAACTGACAGTGCAGGCAGTGACCTACATGTACAAGGTTAATGTTAAAGCAGAGGGTTTAACACATTTAAACAGTTACTACCGGGTTTTCCTCTGAGCGGTGAGCCTCACTCGCTCTGCTCTGGGATTTGTTCCCACTCACCCTGTGGCCCGTAAGCCTGTTGCCAGCCCTGGGCAGGCTGTGTTGTCCAACCATTAGCTGCACTCAAGATGCCCCTGGGTGCCCACTGGCTAGGGCCAAGTTGGCCAGGAGCTTTGCTGTCACGAGGTTCGGCCTTCTTCACTTCCACCTGGACAAGGGGCAAGGAGGGCACATTTGGCAACACCAGTATAAGATCCATGAAGTCGCTCACCTAGACAGACCTGTCCTACGACTGATTGTTTAATTTCAACATTTTGGGCCAGTTTGAAATTTTTCACTTTATGTTTATTAGAATAATGAGGGGTTGTTGTTAATTAATATTACTGTGTAGCCAGGAGACCTGTACAGCTATGTGTCTCAGGTACTAATTACCAAGCGGGAATTTCACAGTGGCCAAAATCATATTGCAAAGACAATATGATACACATTTGTTTAAATGCATCATCTTCGAATCACAGCCTCTTAAGATGTACCTGAGAAACATAGATTTATTTCTATAAATCCTCAAATGAATTGCCCTATATATGATAAAGACATCTAATGGAAGGTCATGACTTACCTTTCTCCGGCTAACGCTTATAAAGAATATCATTTTTATTTTATTTGGAATAAGTTTTAGGGGGGGAAATGGATGTAGAGAGAAATTTGTATCTCAGTTCTAGCATAATATATAAGGTAAACATGCAGATAGTACAAATAAAGTCTTTTCAGTCAATCTAAAATTGAATCTTCATACTGTGTCAGAGGTGAGAAAAAAAAAATGTTCAAATGAGTACAAGTGACTGATACACTTTGACCCCAATATAATGTCAAATTGCTGCTGGAGAACAGTTACAGAGACAATTATATTATAATAATAAAAAACAGTTATTGTTTGGGAATTACTGCCTTACACAATTTGTTAAACTGACTTTATCCATCCATCACATTACTACAAAATCTCAGTTTGTCACGAAAGGTGACCAGGCCTTTGCTGTCTGGGCCCCTAAACTGTGGAAGTCCCTGCCGGAAGATCTCAGGCAGGCAAAACTGACATCCCCTTTTAAATCGCTTCTTAAAACTCACTTTTATCGTAAGGCTTTCTCTTGATGATGGCATTTTAACCTTTATATTTTAACCTAAATTATTTTATCCTGTTTAACCTATTTGAATCTTGTATTATTTTATTATCTTTTATTATTTTACTGAATTGACTGTAGTTATATTGTGCTTTTATTGTAAAGCACTTTGTAATTTTGTTTTTGAAAGGTGCTATGTAAATAAGTTATTATTACTTAAATTTGACTTTCATGTATAATTATCATCCATCGCTGTTATAGTTTAACGCCTGGGGTCAAACATAAATTTACAGCCCCAATAACAAAACGTTCCTTCCTGTAACTAGGCAAAGCTACCAGCAGTTAACCAGAGCAAAGAAACAGGCTGAGACTAAGGGGGAGCCAACCAGAAATAGACTGAGGGGTTGAGTTATTGGGGTCACCTTGCAGGAGGAAAACGAATCGCAAATTCCTCCCAGCTTTAAGGTGTTGCCACCTTCCCCAGCCTCCCCTCTTCCTTCTCTGTCGACCTAATTACATGCACGTTTCCGGCAGTGGCCGCGCCGCCGCCGGCAGCTACCTGAGCACTTTCTCCCGTGGGCATCACAGCTACGAGTGATGGATACCATGACTTCTGTACAGTCCCCAACAGCAGAACTGGGATTTGTTCCACAGTTTGATGTGCTCCAATTTCTAATTTTGTAACTCATATCTCCCAGCCTCCCTCAAGTCCCAGCGTAAGGTAATGTCAAGTCAAGAACAATGGATTAAGTCGAGCCTTGATTCCTGCTGGAAACCAGGGCAAAGTCAAGGGGGGCGGGTACCACTGGAGCGTATACAGGTTGGGCTGAATCTTTTACCAAGGAAATGGGATTCAGATTATCTTTTTAATGTAATAATCAGTGACATTTCAATAAAAATGTCTTGTGTTGCTACTCAATATTATTGATTAACATAATAAAAATCCAGTTTAAAACCAGTTCAGGAAAGCTTTTACCAAAGCTTTTTTTTTAAAAATTCAAAACAACCTGTCTGGTGGCTCTCTTCTGGGGGGAAAAATGAATTGGCACACAAGAAAAAAAACAACACTCTTTTATTTATAGTTTGTTTACAATAACGAGAGGAGGGGCGTCCCGGGGATCAGGTGGTTTAAGATGCTGACCACAAACCGCAATGTCCCTGGTTCAACTCCAGCCAGGGACCTTTGAGGCATGTCACTCCCATCACTCTCTCTCCCCTTATTTCATCTCATCTTCTCTACTGTCCACTCTCAAATAAAAGCACAAAAGGCCCCAAAAATCCCCATGACTTCACAAAGAGTGTGCCACCAGAAACTCAGGCTTCATCAAGACAGAAATCCAAGAAAATAAATACACTTAAGTACTGCTCTCACTATTCTAGGAAGAGCATAAACACCAAAACAATAAGCACTTCTTACAGCAAAAATGGACGCTGCTTTAAGGCTGTCAATAAGAGTAAAAAACCTTAAATAAACGGCAAAATATACACGAAGGTCTTCTGAGTGTCAAATATTGCAGACTGACCTTCAAATATTTAAAACGCATATGTAGCCATGTAAAGATCAAAGGTAGAAACTAGATACATGTGATGATATAACTACACTGTGTTTGACTTTGATAAATTCTTATTCCCACAAATCACTACTGTCGACATGGAGGGCAGAAAGGAGACTCTCTCCTCTGGTATCTCTTCAAAAGCTGCTAATTACAAAATGTCTATTGGGGAAAAGGGGGGTTGTTAACGAATGAGAGCTTGAAAAGTACATTTCGTGTCCAGACCAATTCTAGCCAGACATGTACCAAGTAGTACTTTATTTTACTACAGTACTACATTTTTTTTAATGGTTTGTTTTACTCAGCTGAGGTGCCAGGTGGGTGGTGTTTGCCACGTTGCAATAGAAAAAAAACGAAGGAATGCCAGCAGGTTAGGAGGTGTGCTTGGATATATAACACCACAGTGAAGTTATTGTTTTTACCCGGATGGACAGCTTACCTGACACTATCTGGATTGTCTTTGCGCAGTAAACCCCATCCATCTGGTACACACACTGAGTTAAAACAAACACTAAGAAGAGGCATGCAAATAGTGCGACTCGCGTCTCATCCTAAGCAGCGTTTTTGAGAGAACTGCCATTTGTTATTTAGAGAACTGACAGACACAGTATGGAGATTCTTCAACTGAGGTCACTGAGTTGAGCTTTTTCTTTAACTTTTCAAAAAGACAAAAAAAACAAAACAAACAAAATAAAACATGTTGACGTGTAAGTGACCTGCCAACAAAATATCAGAAAACAAAAGAAACAGAACTGATTGGACCAATCCTTTAAGTGATTTATATTCAGTGAAATTCTTTGAGCTCTTAAGTCTTAATTTTATCATTTCCTTATTATCTTTTAAATGTCAAAAACCAGACCAAATCATGTAATTTTAATATTTTTAGTACAATCTAATGCACTTAAGACATCCTAAAGGAGTGGTCAATTTAAACAAAGCCTTGGGCGACAATAGAAACTGACAGCAAACAGCATTTGTGAAGGATCATTGTGCCTCTGCAAACTATAAGCAAGGGTAAGGGTAGTACATGTTTAGAAAATTAGATTAATTTAGTGGCATGATCATTTTAAGATGATAAAGGGTGTGATGCTGCAGTCACTAATGGGAAGCCACTGGAAAATGAGCTCTAACTAATAAAACAGCATCACAGTATAATTCTCACTCTGTCGCCCAAGCCTCCGTTTGATCTTAAGGGTAAAATAAAACTACAACTACACACTTTTTTGCCCATGATGTCGTGAAAATGCATGTTGACAGCCTGGTCCACTGATTGTTCGGCCTCGAAAGTAATAAATCCAAAACCTAGCCAACGACCAAGAGTGAATCAAGGTAGCAGGGGGGTTGTGACAACACAAGATGAAGAACAGTATTGGGCTTCAGCAGAGTGAGGATCCGTCAAGTCTGAGCAAGAGGCTCCTGGGGTTCGGATGATGTCGCAGACTTGCAGAACAACACAAATCCAAGACTAAAGCCTGGGGGATTGAAGGAAACTTTTCTCTTTACTGTGCAGTGAAATATTTTGTGAAGATAACAACACAACACTGCTTAACTGCTAAACATGAAGAGTGATGAGCATTTGATTTCATGTGAAATGTCACAAAAAAAATCTTCCACCCTCTACCATTGATAAATGTCAATTGAACCAATACTACATTTTGTTACTTCATGCCGTTTCATCCAAACCCCACCTTGATCTGTCCCTTGGTATAATGCTGTGGAGCACACACTCGCAGCAGCCATTGTTAATGCATCACAAAAATATGGAGAAACACAAACTGTAGAATGCCTAAAGCTTTCTCCAAGCTTTCCCAAATTCAGTGTTTTACTTTTGAGTCAGCCAGGATAAGCCTAAAATGGACAATTAAAATATTGCTCACAACGGTAACACAAAGATATAGGCCATAACCGGTTTCCCAAAGTGGCGAGTTGCTGATTTTGATCAAGAGTTTTCATGGGGGATATACAAAGTTCATCAACAGGAAGACAAAGTGTAAAGAACTTTTTGGTCCAACAGTTCGCCCACGCCAGCTGCTCAGTAAACTTTTTCCCCTGACTATCTGGAACAGAACTTTTCAGAGTGTTAGCAGGCTGCTGTGATCTACTTTCAATTTGATTAACTTTCCGCTATGGCAGAACTGGGTTGTGTGCACAACTCTACTTGGGGACCTAACCTGAATCCAATTAAACGTCCTACGAGACAACTGAGATTTTAGAGACCTCTAGTACCATGCCAAGCATTCCCAAGACTCGTGATCTATTGCTATTAATACATCCGTCAATGACCCGTCCTTAATCTAAATTTAAAACCAAGTTGACACATTAAAGAGTTTGACATGTCTTGGTTACACTCAAGATTAAATTTTAAAGACTTGTTACTGAAACCATGATATCAACGACCGATGAAACCGAAACGTTCTTAAAAAAATGTTAGAAGACATGAAAATAAAAGTTAATGTGGAAAACTATCAATAAGACTGATAGACGGGAAAATAATTTGACATCATTTATAGAGCCACAACAACTATTAGATGATCGATTAGTCAATCAACAGAAAATGAATCAACAACAATATTGGCAATGGAATAATCATTGAAGTCACCTTTTACGCATAAATGACAAAAATTCTAAGGTTTTGGCTTCTTGAATGTGAATATTTTCGTGTTTTCTTACTTTTTTAGATTGTAAACTGAATATCTTCGGGTTTTGGACTGTTGGTCAGACAAAACCTGACATTTGAAAAACATCACCATGGGCTCTGGGAAATTATAATGAGCATTTTTCACTATTTGCTGATATTTTGTACACCAAACAATTAATCTATTACTCTTGGAAATTATTGTTGGATTGTTCGATAATGAAAATGATCATTAATTGCAGCCTTAATCATTTATTCTCTCTATAAATATGTTATTGCACAATTATCTGATTACAGTATTTCTTTCTTGTAAAACCTAGCATTTGATTTGAAGGGATGGGATTTTGTAGTCTATTTTTGAGATCTTGGTTTGATATTTCCCATCATATTGTCTGTCAATTCAACTAAACATCTTAAATTTAAAAAAATAATAATCATTCAGAGAATGCGAGTCAACATCAGGTGCATATTTTCCATCAAACACACGATTTAATAATGACAACATCAATTGCTGCTAAACCCTCCTGGAGGTAAATCCCCAACAAACTCTTCCTCTGTAATCACAGAGAAATTTCACAATTTGATACAACTTTGTGTATACCCCATTTTGATCCAAGTCAAAAATTTGGGTGTTTTTACATTTGGCCTGTACCTCTGTGCTACCAGTCAATGCACAGTAACCTAAAGGAGAAAAGACAAATCTTAAGAGACACCGTTAATCACATTCAAACCATTCACAAGGAGAAGGGGGACAGAAGAAAGAAAAATAGAAAAAGGGCTTACTTACAAAAATACTTAACTTTCTACATATGGGAAAACACATACTATGCCATTTAAGATACATGTATCAGTTACATCTAAATCAAGGTAAAGAAAACTTATTCCAATGTTGAAAGTCTAATGGTTTTAGTACAATAAACTGTTTATACTATTAACGATTATGTAATGGTTGTTACTGGTGCAATACATCATGTTAAATTCCAATGACAAACTATTCTGGGTTTCTCCCAATAGAGAATGAATGGGGGTTTTAGAGGGAGAGCAGTAGTACTTGTTGTGGGTCAGTGGCCGCTGCATCATTGCTATGTAGGACAAATGCAGATGAAACAGCTGTGACTGTAACTCAGCAGGCAGAGTCTGACACCAACACTGCCGGTGGCGTGGGGTCTAATTCCCAGTGAGGCCATCCATGTTAAAAGTGTCGGCACATGTCATAAACTCATGATACATTTATGATTAACTGGACAAAGTCTTCTGAGATTTTAAGGTCTGTCATTTCTACTGTCAGTAAATAGGTTAGAGAGACTTTTGAAATAGCAAAGGACACATAAAAAACTTTTTTAAATGATTCCATTGTTCTAGAGATAACAATGTAATATTCACCTTCAGCGTTTGGGTTGAAACCAACCTCTTTGAAGGACAAATCCTCCCTTAGATACTCAAACTGTGCTCAATATGCCAGTTGCATGTTGTGATAAAGTACTGTATTTTTTTTGGAGCACCTACTTTCCTGCAACCTGCCTTCTCTCCCTCAGTTACTGGTTTTCTTTGTTTTCCACAAAACCTTTTAACAACTTTACAATTAGATGCATGAACTTCTTGCATTTAATAAGTTTTAGTGGAGATATTTTCTAGTAGCGGCAAAAATTTCAGGGGTCACTGAAACTGACTATTATTCTTTTTATCTTTGATGGTTTAAATAGCTTTTTTATCAAACTTAATTTTAGAGATTGATCAAGTAGTAATTTTGCTTATCGATTAATCATTTAAGTAATTTTTTAAGCAAACATGGCAAGAAGTCAGTGAAGGTGGACTGTTAGTTGGACAAAACAAGCAATTTAAGGAAAATTTTGATGCACATTTTTTACTAATAGAAATAAAAACCTGGCAGATAAATCAATAATAGAAATAAAAATAACTTACTTCATTTTAACTGCAGTAACTATTTGGATGTGGTGTAAGAGCACGTTTATATTTGGCCAGTTATCCACAGTAGTGGGAACAAAACAAACAGCAGAAATGAGCTAAAAACGTTTAGCTCATCACCAGCTAAAGACACCATTTGTTTTAGTTCGTCTTTAAAGGTTAGGTTCACTTTTTTTCAAATCTGTCTTGAAACAACAGTCAAGCGCCCATTTATGAACATTGAAACCGTTTTTGCTTGCTGTAATTTTTTCCTCCTGTTCATACTGGCCATTACAAGATCCTTTCCTAAGAGATGAGTTAGTTACAGTCTAAAAAGACCTTTTCTCCTTCAAACACATCAGATGCTCGTGGACTTAAACCTAGAAATTCTTAATTTTTACTATTGACCCTGTGAGGTCGAAACCAGTCTGTGTTTAACCAATAATCTTGACTAAAAGCTTTTAAGGTAATTTCTGTCCTTGCTCTGCCTGAGAGCGCTGAAGAACACTTTTAGAAACAATATATTTAACAGAGTAGAAATGTGTCCGTGGAGCAGACTCATGTTGTCACACAAGGTCATGAAGGACACTGCATCAGTCTGAATCAGAGCCTGCAATTTCTGAAGCAGTTTTTAGATTTGAGCATGTGACAAAGGCTAAGATACGGTTTTAAGGTACCACTTACCGTTGTATTATGTGGGCAAATTACATGTAGCATTGCACAAATTTATAACCATCACATAAAGTGAAGATGCCGCTTTAATGCCTGTTTAAGAATTTCTTGTGTTTCACAGGAGCACAGCGTATTTCGCATTACACTAAAATTTCATTCCACCTCTAGAAATGTCAAGTTATATTTTCCATTTGATGTATGCTGTGGTGACTTGGTATGAGGTTTTATTTAACATGCTTTTGTGTTTTATTGTGTGTCCCGTTCATGTTATGGGTGACAGTGTTTAAATTGAATATCTGGGGCTGAATGGGCTTTTTTCTCTTTGGGCCAGAATAGTTTGTCATGAGATTTAAGATGGTAAGGTATGAAGAGGGGAGAGAAAAAACGGGATCAGCTTTTACCTCGGGGCCTCTGCTTCTCCGCATCATAGATCATTACCACCTCTGTGACCTTGAATGGGACAAAGGGAAACAGTGGCTCAATTTAGAAAACCAGACAGGGTCCGTTTCTTAGTCCAATTAAATATTCTGCCTCAATTTGGACAAATAATTAATTGTCCTATCCCATCCCACTAAATTTTAATTTTTTTTATTTATTTTTTTTTTAACCCTGTTCAAAGTCACATCCATTCAAGCAGTCTTAATGACGATATGAACTGACTTGCTTTATGCACATGGCAATACTCACCACTCCGAATCTATTGAAATAGTCCCTGAGTTCAGGCTCGCCGCAGTTATGGGGGATTCCACCTACAAATATCTTCTTTGATTTATTGCTATCGGCTTTGCTGCCCTTCTGAAAGAAAACAGGGAGTGTATGGATTTCAATGTCTGTTAAAGGATCACTCTGGGAAGGGGCCAGTTAGCCATCATCTATTCAGACAGTGCAGAAGAAATTAGGTTCTCCTCTTGCCCTGGGGTATAATTCTTAACATGTCATGTCAATGCAAACACTAGCCTCCACAGATAAGAGAGCACGACTCCACTAAGCATTTCACCATTACTGTGCACTGCACTCATGCTGCAAAGGCTAGAGGCTGCTGACGACAATAATGAGTTTTAACAATTACATCTTCTGCTTTGTTAGTAAAACATTCAGTAGAAGCTACGTGACTTGAGGTTAGTGAAATGAGTTCTGGTAACAGGCAGGTGGCCTCATTTATAAAAGCCTCTGATTTACAATGTATGCTTGCAGCCAAATATGTGACTTATAAAATGTTTTATTGACAGCAAAGGTGCAATAACTAAAATCTTTGCTGCCCAAAGGGACAAAATGACTATACTAGATCTTCAGTGGCTTGATAGCATTGTTGAACGACCCACAAATTACCCAAGTTGGTGCAGAGATTTCTGCCTTTCAAAAAATTCACTGCTGAAAGCAATTTTCTGTAGAACACCAGCCAACTTATGTGAACAAAAGTGTTATTATAATTCCAATATTTAGCATGGTGATACCAGCCTTTGACCTCTTCATGAGTCATGTTTGTTACATCTGGGAAAATGTGACCTTATTATTTGTCAATCCCAGGCCAGCGTTGTTCACAAATAGAGGTCAATACAAGTCATAGATTCGTTTATGCTTGTGTGATTTATCAAAACCCCAAACTAATTTCTAGCGCTCTCAAAGGTATGAAGGCTGCGCACTGTGATCGTTTTAAAATAAAAAATAAATAAATCGCACTCTGAAGAAGAAAAAAAAAAAATCTGAAAATGAGATTTAGGTCAGAGTGTTTTTATAAATGAAGCTCAAGGTCTCCTCATGGCCCATGAAAAGAAACTAGAGTCCAACCTCAGGAAGAGAGGATGGAGAGACTGACTCTTATTCCAGAAGAAACACCTAGCCTAGCCTCCCCAGTAGAAATCAGAGTCCTCTTACCCAGCCCTCCTTGGTTCGAGACTTTTCAGGTTGCATTCCTCTGGGAGTGCATGGCTTCGGGTCAATCTGACAGCAAAGAGAGAGAAAGCGTTCAACATTAGCCCCAAATAAAAGGCACCTTCAAATGTTCTTCTTCACTGAATCCATTACAGTATATTGACTCGCCTCACACAACAGTGCAACATATGTACTGACACACATTCATTTGAATATGTGGCCAATAACATTTTATGCCCTTCTCTGCCTCTGTGCACAGAACAAAGGAAATAATGTGTCATTCATGGGGAGCTGACTGTATGGAAGCATTAATGAAGAAGGGAAAACTTGCTTTTTGTCAGCCATCTCAGAGAAATCCAGGTTTAACTGCCAATTTGACTTTGAACAGGTAAGTCTTGTTGGGCAAACAAATGTCAAAATTCTGCAGAATGCATTATCAGTAGTAATGTCTGCAGGCAGGTACCGCCCAAAGGAAAACTGTACTTCTCCTTGAATAACTTCTAACTACTTTGGATGATGAAATACAGCAGGAGGTTTTTCACATTGCTCACAAAAAGCGCAGGCAGATTACTTGTGTTGATAAGCCTATCTGCCCCTTTGATTTAAAATACTCACATTTCTCCCATCGAGATTATGCGGCTTTGTCTCCAGCACTGTCCGTACACAATTGGGGTCTTTGAATTTGACAAAGCCAAAGCCTCGTGACTGATTTGTAGTTTTGTCCTTCATGATGACACAATCTACTACTTCCCCATACTGTGAGAAGTAGTTTCTCAGTGTCTCTGAAAAAGAAATAAAGAAATGACATAACAGTGGTGCTTCATAAGAATAAGCAAAGAACCATACAGCAATACTGCAAATGTGAAGTTATAATCGGAGATATAACTCAGCCCAGTTTGCCTCCTGAACACAAAGTGTACTCATGATTTATAGAACTCATGCTTTCATTATGATAAATGATGCTAAGAAAATATCTTCAGCACTTCAACCTGCACTAAAACTGTAACTGGGACTGAAACAGGTGTGGAATAAAAAAAAAACCACAAGTACCACTCCATAAAATTACATAGGGAGCATTACAAGTCATTCAGTGACCTTGATTTTGTCTTATGGCATAGTATTGGGAATTGTACCAGTGTTTTTTTTATGTAAAGACATAAAAACACAGTGAAGTCACAGTCAAGTCACATATCGACACGTCTAAAGAGCAAACAAAGCACTGACCCACTGTTATGCTACATAGCACCAAATGTATATCCAACTACTGTAACGCCTGCACACGCCCACTGAAGCAAGGCGTGCAAGTTTGAACAAATGAGAACTCACTTTGGAGAGGGTTATCGTAATTGCTTTTCTCATTGCTGGGAAGCCCTGGGGCATCGCCAGGGAAACAAGCTCAGAGTTACACAGTGCTGCGGTTCAGATCTTAAAGTTAACCGTTCTGTTAACAGAGGCAAGCCCTTGTGCAAAGTTACACAGTGGCCAACTGAGCATGAGCCAGTAAAGGGCTTTAAACAAACTAGACCATCTCTCTGGGCAAGTCTGAATGAGAGGACAATATATACGCACACCCGATGTAGTAGACTGTATAATGTAGACTCTACCACCAGTGTTTGCAGTTTGCAACTGATCATCAATCATTACGCAATGTGAAAAGGGGGAGAGTATCAAAAATCACAATAACAGTAATAAAGAGGTACAGTGGTCACAAGTAGACTCTACCGACGACACTGTCTGGAACTACAGACTCTAAAAATGTATTTCATATTTTCTGCAAGGCTATAGTATTGCACTGTAACACATTTCTATTATTGTGTCTACTAAATATCATATGATTTTAATATAATATCAATACCATGATTGAAATAGATCCACTCCATGTCATATCAGTACATCGATATCATCATACAACACTTGATATTATCTGAAATTAAATGTGTGACATTAGGGCTACATACTAATCAGAATTTTACTGGTGCCAATAGGATACGTTTTCGTACCAATAACAAAACGATGCTTTCCATACTTTACCTCCTTGAATATAAGTATGTTATTCCACAAAGCTCAACCAAGCTTCTGAAATGCATCAGTGTCTAAACACATGTGATCAAAGAATAAACAAGACTATCTCCATCTGCTAGACCACCACAGCCATGTTAGTAATTTTATTGTCACACACCCTTATTTTAATGATTGTATAAAAACACCAATTTAAGATGCAAAATATCATATCAATATTGATATCAAGGCAGAAGTAAAAATACTATATTTTAATAATGTTGCCCAGCTCTACTATGTATTTCAAAGCTAAATATGACCTGATAATCTCCAGAGTCTCTTCAACTTTGTTTCACACTCCAAACAAGAGTCACAACAAGCTACCAGCCAGATCCCTCAGTCTGACAACAAATCCATGCAGCTACATCAGTGTCACCTAGACAAATCCCTGTTAATTAAAACACTTTGTGCATGAAGTGACTGAGCCTTCACAGGTTCAACAGTGTGACTTACCTTGTGTGGTACTCCAGTCCAATCCACCCACAAAAAGTTTCCTGAAAAGAGTAGATAAATTACCATTAACTCAGTCACTGATCATCACTTTGAGTCAGTGTAAATGATAAACTGTAAATGATAAAAGTCACATACAAAAGGTGTGATAACAGCCATGGGAGAATTTTGCCTGTCCATAGGCCTTAAAAGACTAAAAACACAGGCGTCTTAGTGGAGAAGATTGAAAGCACAGTTTCAGAGCCATAACAACGCTACAGCTGACTAAACAGCCAAGTACACAGATATTACACAACATGAGGCAACGCTGCCACCAAAGCTGCTGCAGCTTGAGGAGATGTATACACAGCTCCAGTTAAAATGCCTGTGTTTCGTGCGACTCATGTTAAGGTCCAGTCCGGGCTGTGGATGTCACTTTGGTCTTCTAATACTGAATGCAATGGCCTCGACAACAACGGTATTTTATGGACCTCCTGCCACGTAAGTTACCCCGGGACAGAGCCATAGCGTTTAGCAAGCTAACGCAACACTCAGCTGACAAACTGACTCCAGAAGCTGCAGCAGCCACTGTCTAACACCGCCACCAGCCCTCACAGCTGAAACCCCGAGTGTTTTCCAGTCAGTGCGGAGGAGAGGAGAGGAGAGGAAAGGAGAGCGGCTGATCGGCTCCCTGCATGCGGACCAGTGTACTCGGATGCTGGTTGCAAAACTGGAAGTTTAACGGCAGTTTAAGCGGCACTACTATCAAACTAGCTAACGAGTTAATTACTATTTGATTTAAGTATGTAACGTTGTGTAGCGGCTGTGACAAAACTAGAGGGTTATTGCAGACGAGGATGCTCCATCCTCCAGCAGTGCCCGCTAAATGTCCTCGCATTGGCGAAGTCAAGAAGAGGAGACTTTTGCTTCGCTGGCAAGCGTTAGCTAAGCTAGCTCAGTTGCTTCGAGCTAACTGAAAACAGCACTGAAATAAGTAACTACACTTTCACACATTCCCTTGACAAGCTAAGCGGCAGCACTCCAGACAAACATGGTCTATTTCGACGTAAGTAATAACATGAACAACTGAGCTACTTTGATGACTACTTTCACTTTTTGACCGTCTTTCCTCGGGCTAGCGATCTCGCTGAGTTACTAAAGCTAGCTTAGCTTGCTAGCTAACGTTAGCTGCCAAATGACAGCTAGACAAGAGAGCACGCTAACTATAAGTTATAATGCAGCGTACAGTTTAATGCGTCCGCAGTGGAAGGGTTTGTTAAATGGATCTTACCCAACTTCATCTCCGACTAAGTTGTTGTTCATTTCTGAGGCTAAAGCGGGGGACTGTAGGAGCAGTGACCGGCTTATTGCTTCAGTGCTGCCCCTCTCAGACTGAGAGCGGAGGAAGGTCACTCCGCTTTTTGGTTCAAACTGTTCTGCGCAATGACGACGCTGCAGGGGGCAGCGGTCTTTAAAGGAACATTACACCCAACCAGTCCGCACTCACTCTCTCCACCATTTTCATCTATCCCAGTGGGGTAGCTAAATGCTTTACCCGGAGGTCTTTTTATTTCGCACTTTTAAGCAAATGGCTTTTACAAGGAAAGTCTGGTGAAGAAACAGCCTTAACAACAATACATTATAGCTAATAAAACGATTTAAACAACAGGGGAACTATGACAAGCAGACAGCCCTCTTAAGATATAATGTGTTGATGACAAATAGAAGGATATCGCAAGTGTGGTCTGATTATTAGGCTCATGGTGGGGGGGAAAGTAAAGTTAATGTGTGTACCAAAATCAATAGTTTTCTTCCTGTTGGAAGCATTAAGATAAGATACCATAAATAAGAGAGAACTTTATCTATCCAGAGGGAAATTGTTGCACAGAAGTTGCAGTACAAAGTAGGAAGAGTACAAACATATGGAGTTCAAATATAAAAGAAAAAAGAAAAAATGTTTAAAAAAAAGGTGCAAATACAAATGTACGCAATGCCAGACATGTAAACAGTTAATGGTAATGGATCATAGGTATGTCAGAGAAGTGGCAGCAATATCAAATCTTAAGTACAGGTATATGATTAATTCAAATGTTCAGTGATTTCGTTCATGATATTGCACCTAATGTCCCACAGTGTCCTTTAAGTCAATTAATTCTGTCTATAGGTCAGAAGGTGTTATGTTAATCCTTTATTTAAACAGTTAGACTGATTGAAAACAAGATCTCTATCAAGAGAGACCTGTGTACAAGAAAAAATAAATATATTCAACATAAGAAAATGCAATTCAACCACAAAATGACACACATTTGTCCTACATTAAAGAAAACAATAACAGGGGCATTCAGAGCACCCGAGTGTAATGTTTTGAAGTCAAATGGAATAAGAGATTTTAACTTGATTGTTTTTGCAACTCATTCCACCTACAAGGATCATAGTATTTTAAAAAAAATGTTGAACATGAGGTGTGGCTAAAGTTAAAAAAATGATACCCTCATTACCAAATTTACCCATGAGAATTAGTAAATTGCTATCTTATATTTCAAAATGTAAAGTTTGAGCAGTGGTCTAGAACAAAGGTTCAAATGAGCTAATATCAAAGGGTGTCCTCCTATTTGCATGATTGTGCACAATATATTTCATGCAAATCCAACCATTATACTTTTCTGTTGCTGAAAACTGGCCTGAGATGATCACGTGACATCCACCAATAAAACACCACACAAGTGAAGTGACAGGCATAAAACAGTGACATTTAAATCATGAAATGCAAATCTAAGTGACAGGGGTGACACATAATGTAGTGCGATTAAATAACACCTTTCAGCGCACAATACCCCTTAATTTGACAACATGAGCGACTGGAGTCTGAGTGTTCTGCACAATACAAAGTGTGTGAAACTGTGCTCATGTTAACAAGCCACAGATGCACAGTAGTGTCCATGCATGAAGAACCAAACAATTTCCAGACATTAAATTCATTTTACAGATGGAGATAACAGAGCTGAAGCATTCAACTGTCACATTTCTACATTACCTGCAACACCCAATTAATTTTTCTATCTGCAATAGACCCTTTTCACGGCATACATTTTGACTGGTCAAAGCAGGAAAAGCACAGGTGTAAGTAATAGCATTAACCATGGCTCCATTCCATTAAGTGTCCCAGTAAGCCCTGTCATTGAGTGAGCATATGCAATACCAGAGCCCTGGAACTGGCTCTCCTAAATGGAATGCAGCCATCATTAATGTTATTAATTCCACCTGTGCTTTTCTTGCTTTGACAAGTCAAAATGTCTGCTGTTAAAATGGTCTAATGTAAAAGAAATGAAGTAAATACCAGTAGTGGAAAGTAACTAAGTACATTTACTCAAGTACTATACAATTTTGAGGTTTGTACTCTACTTGAGTATTTTCATTTTATGTTATTTTACGCTGAGGAAAATATTGTACTTATTAATTCCACTACATTTATCTCACAGCTGTAGTTACTAGTTACTTTTCAGATTAAGATTTTACTCACAAAACATCAGTTCATAAAATATGATGTAGATTAAACTATCCAAAAGTATGTAAAGTAGTTCAAACTCTCCACCTCGATCAACTACACCATCAAAGTCTTGCTTAAATGTTCACCAATACTAATTATCCAACAGTACAATAGTACTAACAGGGATCGATCTACATAATAAGTACTTTTACTTTTGGTACTTTACTTTTAATGGAATATTTTTGTATAGTATGGTATTGCTACTTTTACCCTAGCACATTCTCTAAATACCTTTTCCACCACTGGAAAACACAATATATATTGCCATATCAGGTTGTGAATAATCCTATTTACTTACTATACGTACTGTTTTTATCAATATTCTCTTTTTCTTTTATGCTTCAGTTATTATTTGCTTCTGCAATGAAGCAGTTTTTGATGGGGATCATTAAAGTTTTATCACCAATTAACAAAAAGGTCTACTATTACAAAAATGTACTTAAAATACGGGACTGGACTATTTTGTTACAAGCTTCTTAGGTATAAAAATGTACACACAAACAGGGAGGCTTTCATTTTCAGGGTAAAACTGTGTTTCACTAGAGAGGAAAACTCATATTGTGTTAGAAAAACAGACTGTGTGTTTTAGAGAGCAGCCCTTTGCTACACTTTTCAGTTTTTGAATAGTTTAACATCCTATCATAGATGTCTTATTGAATTAACGCCTCAACACTTCCTGAAGGTCCAACAATACCTGCATTCAAGTCATGTCAGATTTAGTGAAAAAATGTTCCGCCAGATCGGAAAAACCATTCATATCAGCCTCTACTGGTTCTAAGAAGTAGGACATTTCTCATAGACTCATATATCAGCCATTGTGGCAGAGAAGTTGGCTTCCTTTACTTGCAATGTCTTTGAGGAGATATCTGTCAATATAAAAATACCTCGTGTACTACTTAATTATGAAAACTAGACCATCACATTCATACACATGCTGTCTATCCATCTATCTAGTGTCATTTAAGATATTTGCAAAGTCAAATATGTAGCTAGCTTTATACAATAATTTCAGAACTAATTAACAAATAAAAATAGAAGTACACATGCATCAATTTGGTAGTATTCCCCAAGCTTATACAGAGATCTCAGTGGGGACTATGAATGTCAGAATGAGATTCACCTTCTCATTCAGTGTTATGTTTGTGTCTGGGAGATGTTCTTGTTTCTCTTTATCTCTTTAATATCATTTTTGGAGGACAAAATGAGGTCACGCATCAGTATGTCAAGATTTCTAACAGACTCTCCATTGGGACTGGAGTCCATCAAAACAGGTTTTTTTCAAATTACAGTGTATGTGGGCAAAACAGCTTGATCGTGTTTCTCAGAGGAGATTGACTCGCCTGTAATGGGTGCTATATTGTTAATAAAGAGTCAAAATAGAGCAGGAGGAGGAGAAGGCAATGTCATGATGGTGTGATTACCTCTGGGCTGTAACTGCTGTTGGTTATGTTGGAATGGCTGTTGAGTTATAAACATCAATCAATACTCAGAACTCAGAACATTTTCAGCTACATTCACGCTGCAGATTAATTGACTTTTTATTTGTAAGGGACCATATACAATATTAAACATAAATGTTACCATTTGATGTATTGTACCTGAGTTGGCTTAAAGCTCATTTCAATCTGCAGTCTATTAGCAGGTCACAATTAAAACACTGCACAGACAGAACTGCACTAAACAAACTAGACAAACGGGACACACAATACAAAATTACACACAGCAGTACATCACACAACATGTCAGCAGCAAGTGTATGTTAGACAGATTAAAAGCAAGAATATTTGTATACAAAACAAAGCCAATACAATGCAGTCAGTGGTTACAGAGTTGAGTAGCTTTTAGCACTTTTCAATTCAGCTTTAAAGCCACTGAGCCACTGAACTGCAACTCTTTGTGAAAAGGGAGCCAGTTCAGATATTTTCCTTCACATGTGACACAGATGCAATGTTCCTTCTAATCAGTGGGTCATATTAATGACAATCTGATGTGGGTAAGTGCTACAGTTCAATTCAGATCCCAAGGCATTCGACCTACAAGCAACTTTGCAACACAACTTTTGCATGAAAGTCAATCATCCATCTGAGACAATCGTCTCAAAAACCATAAAGCTGCAGACTGCCATTGCCATATATTATTTCTCAAGCATAAGCTCCAGTGGCTTTGAGAAAAAAAAACAGCACCCTCTTCCTGTTGCTGTCCTGTGCTGCACAGAAATCCAGGAGATTTCCCTCCAACTCTGAGCTGATGGTTGGTAACACACCAACATGAGAACCAGTAAAATATATATATTCGCCACCACTGTTAATGGGTCAACATGTGTTTTACAAACTGTGTCCACCAACCTGCTCCTCACAGCAGTTTGCTACATGTCTGTGATATGACAGGGTGACCATGGGTTACCACAGCAACTATAGAGTCACCACAGGCTTACTATAGTAACCATAAAATATGTCAGTATACATTTCTCAGACTTAAAGTGTCAGTTCACCCAAACACACACACAAACACAAAAAGCAATTTCTCACAGCTGGTATCTAGCCATGCAGACAGGGTTTTATGTTTACAGGCTTTGAGATATCCATCTCTGAGATTTATGCCACCAGCCTAACACAGTGGAGGGGAAAAAGCATTTTGTTTGAGACTATCACAGCCTTGAAAAATTCAACAGAAACATCTCTTTCAAAAAACAATATCCTAGTTACTCTTCTAGATAATTCACAGAACACATCTGTAAAAAATATATAATGAGATCTTTGACAAAATTATCTACAAGTATAGCAGCTAGCTTAGGTTAACAAAATAATGTATATTCAGACTTAATGTTTCATATTGTAAAATGAATAAGATGATCAGATCAGATAGGTACTTTATTGATCCCCCAGGGGGCAAAATCCTTCGTTACAGAAGCCAAGAAAAATACAATAGAAATAAAAACTATACACGCAGTAACGTACAATGTGCAACATTTGAGTGAAGACAATGCCAAAATGAACAGACCATACCATAGAGCACAACAAAAACACAGTGCAACACAAGACACCAGTAAACACATCAAACAAGTTGAGGTAGACACCAGTAAACAAGTTAGGGAGAGTGAGTGGATTTGGCCTGGATGTCACAGCGAGGCACTAAACAGTCTAACAGCTGCAGGCAGGAAGGACCTCCTGTAATGCTCCTTGTGGCACCGCAGGTTGATCAGCCTGGAGCTGAAGGTGCTCTGTGAGTCCCCCACCATGCTGTGTGTGGAGTGGGTGAGAGACATTGTCTATTATTGCAACATATATTGATGGATAAGCTGTTAAATGGGTGCTGAAGTAATAAAAGTCTCTTTTGATGCGTGAATACTACAAAATGCAGATTTAAATTTTGCACATGCTGCTGTAAACACTCTAGTAATATAAATAGTGGATAGATTGCAATTTGGAAATAAACTCCCCACATCTTACTTACTCAGATATAGATATGACAGAGCAATATAAACTGTAATCTCTATAATACTGAATGTGTAACCTTTAAATTAAATGTAGCCTTGTGACCATTGGGCTCTGAGATACAACAGGTGAATGATTCAAATGCTTTACTGCCTCTAATTAGGTAGAGGTTTTGTGCTTTGAGGGTCTTGACTTATGATGTGGTCCTAGTCCTGTCATATCACAAGAAGAAGAACATTGCCATGACACCTCATTGCTACAACTGCAATGTTTAACTTCAAACATGTACATCCGAAATCATTTGTATTTTCAAATTTAAAATCAACCATAAATAAACCAAAGCAGATACTGTCCATTTTTGCAAGTTGTTAAGTTTGGTGTATTTGCTGCATTCATCAAAGCCTGTTTTGATACATTTTCACTACTTGTGCTGCCAAGTGGGAGAAATGGAGTGAAAACCATCATATATGTCTTGATAGTAACTACCACCAGGGGGCTGCTGTTCATGGTTTGTTCCTGTTGGAGTGGCATATTTGCAAATATGATATGACATACATTTGTAATGTGTTTTTTAAAATCCAAAACAATTTGTCATAAACCTGATGGACAGTTAAACTCTATCCCTAAATAATATGATGACAAAAAGATTTAACTCTGCATTTAAGTGTGTATCAGACCTCATTTAGTAGGTATTAAAATACACATAACAGCATAAATTTATACCTAAAATGACCACATACTGATCCAGACTGCAAAGATATTTTTCTTTATCAAAGACTTACACAATCTAATCCTTCACCACAGATTTCTGTAACTTGACACAAAGATTAAAGTATTTTTTTTTCAAATGATAAACATCTGTGTTGTGATGTGAATTGAAAAACACAAGGGAACTCTGAACTGACTGATAATGAAATGAGTGATTATCGGGCTGACCTGTGTTAAGACTTTTTCTGCCCTTTGACTCTGATTACTAGACGTTACCTTTCGCGTGAGCCGGACAGAGGAATGCTAAAGACAGCAGCATGTTATATGGGAGGGGGAAACAGTGAAAGAGTTAAGCAGGAGACCTGTGGTGAAACAGGTCACATAATAAAGTAACTAGTCTAACATTTCAGATAAATGTGCCAGAGTCAAACAAAGAGGCCGTGTGATAAAGTGCATGTTGTTTGTGGACTTCTGAAAAATCTGTGATAATGTTAGGAAATGTTTGAGGATACTCAAACTGGTCCCCAAGAATATGCGATGAAAAGAAACAACAATTGCTATTGAAATATTATAATGTAATTACAGTGAAATTAAAGTAATATTGAAATACCAGAAGAGATTTACATCATGTAAGGTTCAGGAGTTAATGAGTGGTCTTTGAAGGTGTTTTCAATGAGTTCCTCAAGTGGTTGCAGTGTTAAGGAGTAAATAAATAATTAAATAAATATTAGATTGCAATGTTTAAAATATCAAGAGTATTTAAATTTTACTCCCAGTTAGTTTTTATGATGTTGTTTGAATGGTTCTCGCTCTCGTATTTTTAAGTTTTATTATGAAATGTAGTTTTGTGTTGTTTAATGTTATAGATATTGATTTTCTCTGTTTTGGTTGATTGCGATGGGACTGTACGATAACACTGTACTTTCCACAACACGTACAACAATGAAAATCTAGGTCTTAAGATGTTTCTTTTGAATATTTTGCAGTGACTTAGCCGCCATGTGGCTTTGAGGAATGTTAACCCAAAGTAGAGAAGGAAACAACAGCAAAGGCACGTTCACCTTTAGGTTTTAGTTTAGACCTTGGACCAGCGAACAGTCCCTGCTCTGAGGACCTGAGGGTCTTTACAGTGGTGTGAAGGGTTAGCAACTGTGTAATGTTTTGTAAGTCCTCTTCTGCATTAACTGATATCCTTCAAAGTACTGTAATTGAAATCACTGGAAAATGATCCCAGTTGGGTGTCACTCTCGTCTGCCCAAGTAGTTCTGCAATTCAATACCAACATTTACAAAAGTGGGACATTTCCTGGAGCTATATCACATAAAAGGGTTTCTGATGGGCTTTTTGGGGTCTGTGGCATGACAACGCTTGAGAACGGCACAAAAACAGTAATGGTTTATTGTTTCCCGTGTCAGAGTGCTGTGGTTGCAGCATGAATGTGAGCTTCTGTGGAAATAAGTATTATTCAAAGGCAGTGCGAGTGAAGAGCCTCGTGTAAGAGTGGTAGGTGGATGAAAACCTGCGATTTGATGAGGACCCTCACTGAGGAGCCGGTCCCACTCAGCTTCACCTAATGGGACTGAAGTGGATGATGGGTAACCACGGCAGAGGGGCTGTGAAGATGATCAGATGATCCATTTTTGACTGTCGTTCGGTCTCATTGTGCAGTGAGTCATGTAACACATAAGAAAAGTGACGTAGAAAAATCGTAACATTATGGTTTATTAGGGGTTTGGGGGCCTGATTTTTAGGTCCCCTGTCATTTTTAAATAAATTGTTTGACACCAGAAATGACAATTGGAAGGAAATATGATCCTAATACTATTACCATGGAAACAGATGCATTTACAAGACAGTTTTAAAATGTCAAAAACATTTAAATAGTAGTTTAATAAGTCTAATAAAGGCTCTTCTTATAGAGTCCATCAAGCTGCTCAAATAATGTTATGCAATACAGCAAATGAACATGTGTGAATAAGATCCAGTGCAAGGTTGACTTCAGCTGTCCATGCCAACACTCACAGAGCAGAATAAAACATAGAGCTCTCACTCTGCTGCTTGTTCTGTGTACCACACAAATAATCCACAGTCTACTCCAAACGGGGAATGCCATTTGACAAGACAATCCCAACTTCGTGTATCAACATGAAATTAATAATTTGTTATTTTTGGAAATCTGCTTTCTTGCCCAGAGGCAGATGAGAATATTGATACTAGTTTTGTATCTGTCCGATATACAGCTAGGTGACAGTTAGCATAGCTTAGCATAAACACTAGAAACAGGGGGAAACAGCTAGCCTGTCCAAAGGTCAAAATCAGTGGAAGAAGTATTCAGATCTTTTTACTTAAGTAAAAGTAGCAATACCAGAGTGTAGAAATACTCTATTACAAGTACAATTCCTGCATTCAAAATGTTACTTAAGTAAAAGCACAAAGTACAATAAAAGCATTAGCATCAAAATATACTTAAGGTACCAAAAGTACACATTATTGCACAATAGCCCATTTCAGAATAATGTATATTATATTATTGGATTATAATTCATGATGCATGAATGTGTAAATCACTTTAATATTGCAGCTGGTAAATGTGGAGCTAATTTTAACTACTTTATACACTGCTAGCTTGTAAATTTTCCCCCTTAGTGTATAATAACTATAATAACACAATATTTTTTATTTGTTGCTAATATTTTGTATTATTAATCTGAATCTGCAAAGTGACTAAAGTCATCAAATAAATGTAGTGGGGTTAAAAGTATACTTCTTCCCTCTGAAATGTAGGGTAGGAGTAGGCTATAAAGTAGCAGAAAATGGAAATACTCAAGTTAAGTACCTCAAAATTGCACTTACGTACAGTACTTGAGTAAATGTACCTAGTTACTTTACATCACTGTTAAAAAATACATAAAACAGCCATGCAGAAGAGCTTCATGTTGGGTTTTGCTGGGCATACTTGGGAAGGTGGTAAAGTGTTTATGCTAGGCTACTTGTTATTTTGACAAGCAGAGAGGAACAAATTACACTGGATGTGTTCACTGTATAAGGAAGGACTACATCATCCAAACATCAACACGCTTCCTGGAGGATTCACATGTTGCAGAGCTAAAGTGAGCCCGTTATTTAGCGCAGAGTGAACCATCTTCTCTCCCGAGGATCTTGGGTCTTCTCTGGGAGTGTGTGTGCTTTTGACCTGTAGTGAAACTCCCGCGGTGTCAGCAATTCTGAGTCCGATATAAACGGCCGCCTCCTGCCTTTCACCCTCTTCTGTGCGGAGACAACAGTCTGCCGAACCGTTTACCAGAACCAAACAACAACCACCGCCTCCTCCGTATCAAAACAACATGACCTCCGCTGCGCAGCCCATTTTCTCCAAGGGAGAGGACTGCAAGGCCTCCTGGCACGACGCTAGCGCCGGTTACAATGAAACCGACACACACCTGGAAATCATGGGCAAACCCGTGATGGAGCGCTGGGAGACCCCGTACATGCACTCCCTTTCGACTGTTGCGGCCTCAAAAGGTAAAAGCGGCAGTTCGAAGAAGTTCGACAGTTAGTGGCATCCATTATCGGACACGGTACTCTATTGATGGCTGTGTCCGATAATGGACTTTAGGCCGCCCCCAAAATAGTGAGGGTGAGCTTTTTGAGAGTGATTTACAAGTATAAGAACAAGTTAATGCCACTGAGTGTCATAAATTATTGATATTGGTTTTGTAAACAGTTGTATCCCATTCATATGCTACTATATCATTTAAATTGTAGCTTGCTGTCACAATACACAGAAAACCAGTAGATATTCACAGTAAGCTATATATTAAATCAGCATACTGTACCCAACAGTGCTTGATTGTACAGTTTGCCCCAAAATATGGAGTGTTAAAAATGAAGAGATTGTATTGTGGCGATTTTGTCAACACTATTTAAAAATGTGTGATAATGTATTTTTTTTTTACCAGGGTAAATTTAGGAGTTTTTACACACCTTCTCGTTTTTGGTAAATGGTCTGGAGGACACGTGTGAGTGTGAGCAGCATGGTGCTCAGTGCTCTGTGAATACTACAGCAGCTGTTACTCTACTCCTGGGAACTGGCCTAGAAGTCTGTAGGGGGAAACAGCTCATCTGCTCTTAGCTTTATGTGAAAATAGACTGATCCACACACCCTCGCAGACATGTGGGAAGAGACAAGCATGTGCACTGAAACCGTCCACACAACACTGTACAAATGCTTATTTCTCTTGCATTAACCGTTTAAAACACACTTGTATGAAGCATGTAGTTTCACTGGGAATTTTGGACATTGAAAATGCAGTGATGTTGATGTTGTCCACTAATCTGCATTATTTCTGAAAGTATGTCCCAAGATACACTCTGGCCAGTCACGATATATTTGGATTCATTCTTAAATTGCAAGTTCAAATTGATTGTTTCAGTATTTACTGATATCCCTTAGACAAAACCGGCATGCAAACCCCCCTTATGAAAAGACACATGAATTTAAAGCACATGTTTTTGCCTTCAATTACATGCAAAAATTTTGAATGTGAACATTTTATTTTGCATGTACAGGATGTAAAAATGTAATTTTCTCATGGGAAATGTCACATGATGAGTGTATACAAAAATCAATTAAATTAACATGTGAAAATTACACTGAGCTGCTGTTCAAAGGTCCAGTAAATCATTATGAAAGCACCAACAAATAGCCTTTACCCCTCATCTATTTATATGCCTCTCTGAAATGAAATGAAACCCTTTGACCTTTCTGTCCAACCACATGTTACAACCAACTGGATTTCCCTCCACACCCAACACAGGGAGAAAACTCAAATGTCACAGTGTTTCATGGACATTCAGTAGATGTACCAATTTGTCACAAAAGCGGTGAAACACCACAAACTCCCTGCCTACTCACATACACACAATCACAGTAGCACCCAAGTTATCCAAGGACTTTTAGAGTAAACAAACATTTTCTGATTGTGTTTTGTCTGGTTAGGTGGTCGGGTTCTGGAGATCGGTTTCGGCATGGCCATCGCCGGCACTAAAATTGAGTCTTTCCCCATTGAGGAGCACTGGATCATCGAGTGCAACGACGGCGTCTTCGCTAGACTGGAGAACTGGGCCAAGTCTCAGCCACATAAGGTCAGTAGACCCGAGTGATAAATCATCAGGCCAATATTACCTGCCTATTTTGGATTATTGGAACATTTTTCCTGCAGGCTGGTCTTGTTTACTGTTACTGTCCTTAAATGTGAAGATGCAGATGAGTGAAGTTGGTGTTTATGTTGCTGCAGGTCGTCCCTCTGAAGGGCCTCTGGGAGAACGTTGTTCCCACCCTGCCAGACAACCACTTTGATGGTAAGAAATTAAACCAGAGGTGGGGGGAACTTTGATCACATGTGGAGATATTCAGCTCAATGCTCGATGCACAATCCTGAGTTTACAGTTCGATATGTTTTGAAGAAAAATTGAAGCAGACAGTCTCTTTACGTGACACTGTCAAACCGCGTCATCCCCTTACAGTTCATCAAAATCTGACGAGTGAAGTGTCAGTGACCAGGGTAAAAAAACACTACTGCAACCTGGTTTGGCTGCTTAGTTTAAAGTTATTGATTACTGAAACTCCGTGTGAGGATGCGTAATCCATTCAAGGGTCCTCAAAATTTCAACCACTGGTGTCTGAGATGAACACACTGAGTCATCGTCCTGTTGATGGATAAAAAGATGTTAAGAAGCGAAATAAATGCACATTGTTGTATGCACACAGCTAACACTGTGTCTCTCTTCTCCCAGGTATCCTGTACGACACGTACCCTCTGTCAGAGGAAACATGGCACACTCACCAGTTTGACTTCATTAAGGTAGGTAGTTAAAATCCACACACAGTAAGTCACACACACCCCTGCTGTGGAGGGAAGCAGGATAATAATAAAGATTACAATTCTGGAGGAGGATAATCGCTGAATACTTGGAATTGTTTACATGAAAAGTGGATTAAAGACACTGAATAATAGTACAAAGCATGTATCAATAAACAGTGTTAGTGTAAAGATATTGACATCAGTCATACATCATGCTTCATTTAGTGCACACACCGTAGCCTGTCTGTCTTCTTTAGGTCATATACCAACAGGCTAAAGGACTGATTGATTTTGTGGTGATTCTGTGTTTGTTTGCAGGGTCACGCTCACAGGCTGCTGAAGACTGGTGGCGTCCTCACCTACTGCAACCTGACCTCCTGGGGAGAGCTGCTGAAGAACAAATACGACAACATTGACAAGATGTTTGAGGTTAGTCGCCTTCATTACCTCTGCAAGGACAAGAAATTTAACTTACCAATCATTCATCAAAAACTTAACTGTATTACTTCTGTGTTGTGCTCTATCTTCACCCAAACTTTGCCTATGCAACAGAAATGTTGTGGAAGTGTAAAAGCGCTAGATGGTGGGTGTTTTAAGGGAAACGAGAGGTGGTGTAGCATGTATGATGTTTTCAAAAACTACCAAAACCTTTATGTGTCCCAATTCCAGACTACATACTGATTGTATACAGTACATACTTTATATTATTCATCATAGTATACTGTTTTTTTGCAATTAGAATAAAAGAAATTTCCCATTTTATACTAACAGGCAATGATACAATACGTGAACTGTTGGACAAATAAACTGCAACTTTAGAAACTTACTGCCATTTAAACTGCACACAGAAAGCAAAATGTCTTTTCTAAAGATTTAATACTTTTTTATTATAATGTTTTGAAGAACATTTCCTTTGTGCAGTGCATTGTGGGACAATAGTGTCCGTCAACAGCACACACGAAAATCAAGTGCTTTTTAGTACGTATACTGACTTTTTTGGAGCAATTTTGTTACTTAAAACCTGCTTCAAATTCGTATGTAGTGTAGAATTGTCACACAGCTATTGTCATTAAAGTTATTGTAATCACTATCCTTTGTAAAGATTTTGATCAGGATGAACAGTACGTGTTTTAATTGAAGACTTTCAACCCTGTAAATGTGTTTTTAAAAAAGTGTTTTAGTCACATGTGTTGCAGTAAATATAGTATCTTGCAATTTTTAGTGTAAGAAGGGTCAAAGTTCATGTTACTGGATACTGGCACTCTAATAGATATAAGTATAATCATTCAGTCCCTAATATTGGTTGAACTGTACTTGTAGGTGCTCTATCTGTGAATCATCATGTGTTTCCTGGAACGTGTATTTCAACAGGACTGTTTAGACTTTTGTTTTAATATTTATCCATGTAGCACAGCACTGAGTGCACATCAGAGTTGAGGGTGACCTGAATGATAGTTTCAAGGTTAATGATAAACAGGACCAAGCCAGGCAGCCACGAGGCGCCTCACACTGACCAGCTCTGTCTGTTAATGATTTTCAGGAGACCCAGGTGCCTCATCTGCTCCAAGCCGGCTTCAAGAAGGAGAAGATTAGCACCACAACCATGGACATTGCACCACCTAGCGAATGCAAATACTATTCCTTCAATAAAATGATCACTCCCACCATTGTGAAGGAGTAAAGTCTGAAGACACAGCTGCAACCTTTTTTTTTTTTTTTTACTATAATGTGCCTTCTAACCTGACCCACTCATTCTGTTTATTTCACTGTCCGCCATCTTTCAATAAACCCAAGTCCATCCCAACTCAGTTTATTATTATTGTATTTATTATACATTTATTTTGTGGTTTCAATTTTAAAATTTACAGCCTAACTTCTTGATTTGAGCTGAAGTTTTGGTGTTCAGTATGTTCGTGTAGCTGCTCCCTCCCAGCAGACTGTGCTACATCTACCCAGTGATACATTTTATTCTTCACAGCAGAAAATATGCGAGACAACAGCAGACTGAAACCACATGAAACCGCCAAAAATGCATTTACACCCCACTGAGTCTCATCTGTTTTAGGGCTTAAATCACCCAATATCTTTCTTGCCACCAAAATCCCAATTTTAGACCAACCAGTAGATGTAGTCTAAGATTGAGACGTCTTCTCTACTCTCACTGTTCCAACACTGCAGACTCGTTATTCCTGTGGGAACCTGTCTACGAAATGCCAGATTAGTTGCAAAATTGCTCAGCGGCATGTGTGTCAGGAGTGCGCTTTTCCAAACTTAGTGTGCAGTTTTTACAAATAACAATAAGCATGAACATTTAAAGGAAAACATGTTTGAAATGGCCTCCTAAAACCGAGCAGGTTAACTGACAAAAATCTTGAATTTGACTTATTTTATGATTCACCAGCTTTTGCATAACAGAGTTTAATGTTCAGCCTTCTGCATAATGAAAAGCCTGGATTAAAACAATAAGTCAGCTGTTAAACAGTCCACTGAGATGGACACAGAGCACAGTATACAGTATGTTTTCATTTATGGTCATAGATAACGGTGCATGTTATCTGAACACACGTGGGAATAAGCTACCACCTGGCCGGGACGCATTAATCATTGGATGGATGACGCAACACCAGGCCGCGGTCAGGTGGGAAACTACAGCAGCTGGCAGATCTCAGATCTGAATCAGGAGCACATGACTCATGTTGTAAGACGTTAAGCCAACACTCTCATACAGAGAAATATGAAGAGGCAAAAACAGGTCTCAGCTAAGAGGGCAAGAAGTTACTGAAACAATTAATTAACAAGTAAATTTTCAAACAAAAAATCCAAGAACCACAACCTTAGTTCATAAGTTCTCAGATATATCCGTATCAGCTAATATGTTGGCCAAATACAGGAAATTGTTTGAGGTCATTTAGAAAGGGTCACCATCATATAGTTCGTCACCAGTGAGCACTGACAAGTTTATTTTTCACCTGTCCCGCTGAGTTCATATCTCCTTTTTAATTTAAGGGATCCTTATTCAAATGAATCAGTTTTCTTTTTACTCTAAAATATCAAGATTGGCCTCAAACACCCAGCATCATTCAATGAGACTGAAACTGAATACTGCATATAAAAATACTGTACATGACTGATGATGCTTTTTTAGAATACAGGCCTCCCGTTGCCTCTTGAATGTGTAATGTGTAAAAGAAATCCTAGTAACTGCATATACATTAGGTAGATGCAGTTTTAAAACATAACACATCAATATTTAACCAGTATATCTAGTCATTGTCATGTTGACAATGTTCACTTTAATCATTCAGGTACTGCACAGCCATCACAACACAAGAGCAGTTATTCAGAGCAACTTACAGGTGAGAAGAACTTAAGTGTCTCACTGAAGAATCCTTAAACAGCACAGAGGACTGTACCTGTGGTTGTTGATTCACACTGAAGATGCATAAAAGCAACTCTGCTTTCTCTCTCTGCACATAATTATAGTAGCTGGTTCACAGTTCCAGCTGAATTTACAAAATAATGCAGATGATTTTGTTCAGAGAACAATTTTCACGCAGATTTGTAAACAGAAATTCACCTTTGACTTGCACAGTGTTTTAGCAGACCATGACTTCTGAGTTAAATAGTTAACACACAATAAAAATGCATTTTGCATCTAACCACTACTGTCGACACAGAACAGTGAAGGTCAGAGTTGGTAGTCACAGGAGACATCTAGTGGCTCAAACTTTAGTGGTCACAGAGGAAATAATGACACACCAGATGTTAAAATAATGTGAGCCCAGTTTATTCAACATAATATTTAAGATAATATAGGATGACACTCTTATCTTATGGTCATAACTCACTGAGGCTTTGAAAAATGAGACAAATAATGCATATGGCAATTTGAACAAAGATGAATTATAATTTAAACTGTGGCTTAAATTCTGACGAACCTTCTGGGTAACAAGCTTAAACAGTCTCCAGACATCAACCCTGAAGAAGCAGAAAAACTGAACTGAGTGACCCCTGCTGTTTTTGGTAGAAAAAAAAGCAGTGCAGTGTGTGTAAATTACAACAATGATTTTATTTAGGTTAGTTCCTGCAGCTCTACATGGAGGAGGAGCAGCGCTCCAAATGAAACCAGAAATACAACATTTACATACCAGATACACACACACACACACACACACACACACACACACACACACACACACACACACATAATACATTCACTTCCGATACCAGATCCTCATCTTCTTCTCACGCTTGATTTTCTTCTGCAGCTGTAAAGTCCCGTAGAGGAGAGCCTCTGCAGTGGGGGGACAACCTGAGGACAGGTAAGAAAAAACAGAACAACTCTTATATATTGTTTGGTGGAGATTTGTGACGGCACAGAAGTTCAATCTGACTGATGAACGGCATCTGTTAATCAATTCTCTGATAATTAATTTATGTATTTGGCCACTGATCCTGTCAGTCTGCATGATACCACTAAATAATTACTGGACATCACTATGTACAATATGCAGTATGAAGGCTGCTCTATTTGCAGTCATACTGACAGCAAGACAACAATTTCATGCAGTCATCATGTACTTCCACTATTTACTACAAGAAAACTAACATTACTAATATTTGTCTATAATCCAAGTATTTGGTAATGAATAAGTACTTATAGTTATAAATTACTTCTGTTCCTAAATGTGATCCTTAAATTGTGCACCAGAGCTATGGCTACCATGAGCACTGAATTTTAGCTGCCATTAAACAGCTGACTGGTCTGGACTCGACCAACATGGCCAAAAGTATGTGGACACCTGAACATTACACCCATATGTGACTGAACATCTCTTTCTAAAACCCCCAAGCTTTAATCTGCTGCTATAAACAGCCTCCACTGTTCTGTGAAGGCTTCCCACAAAATTTCATAACGTGTTTAAAATGTCCTAATTTTAATGGACACTATTTTTCATTGCCATTTATAAGGAATTTGTAGATTTTTTTTAATCATTTCCATATTGTGCAGTAAAGCTTACCTGGAACATAAATGTCCACTGGTACGATTCGGTCACAACCTCTGACGACAGCGTAGGAGTAGTGGTAGTAGCCTCCTCCATTAGCACAGCTGGAAGACGAAAATTATGACGGCACTTTCAGTTATTAAGACACTTACTGTAAAGGTTTAGACCTTGAGCCTAAACCCATACAGTAGGACTTAGACAGCTATAAAAGTGCAAAAACATTCGACTTGCAGCACAATAAGAGACACAATGACTCAAACAATACTGAAACAAAGCTAAGCAAAGCTAAACATTCAGAGACCTGATCAGCTGTGGAGATTTTAAAGATGCAGGACAGACTACATCTCTTCAGGAGTTTACTTACCTTCCCATGGAAATTACGTATCTGGGCTCAGGCATCTGGTCGTACACCTGTTGGAAAGAAGACGCAGTTCAGTCACTCTTATATAATGTCTGACTAACAACTAATCTGTCCTTTCAGCTGGAGAAAGGCTTCATGCCAGTCTAGCAATCCACCGACAGGCTGGTCATAATCCATCCAGCATTTAAACAGCTATACTGTTCTCAACGTTCCCATCCTGCAGACAGGAAAGTCTGAGAGAGAGCACTTGCAACTGACAATGTCTTCAAGCAGTGCAGAAAAACAGCATGCTTTTTCCTCCAGAGCTTGGGGTTGGGGTGTTGTTTGAAGCATCATTAGCTGAATTACACTTAAATGTAAGACGCTGATGGTAACTACCATTGTTGCCATTACATCCCACGCTTTGCCTCCCTCACCTTCCGCAGAGCCGGAGCCATCTTATTGGTCAGCGTTCCTGCCACAATCATGACATCAGCCTGTCGGGGACTTGCTCTGAACACCACTCCAAACCGGTCCATGTCGTAACGAGGCGCTGCCATGTGCATCATCTCCACCGCACAACAGGCCAGGCCGAAGGTCATAGGCCACAGAGAGCTCTGAGGGGACAGCAGAGACGCGATCAGTCAACAAAACACTAACTGAGCAGACACATTAACACAGTTACTTATGGTACTGTCCACAAAACACACACACAAACACATTACTTTCTTCAATGCATTGCTCAACCAATTCAAGCCCAGCAGGGAGCACATGTAGACTAGAGATGCATCAATACATCAGCTTTAGGAGGCACTGTCAGTATATATATTGACATTATTCTCTCTGCTGATATTTGGCAGATTGTGAGACTGTGAGATTGTTTCCTAGGAATACAGGGCATGGACAAAATAACACCTGAAAACGCCTCAGCCCAGAAGTAAATAACAGTTTGATGAAGCTCAGGAAGGTCAAGTTCTGTTTTATTGAGACTGAAGCCATTGTTTGTGATGTTGCTAAGCAAATACCCCATAATTGCCTATCAGTCAGTGGTTTGGCATGTTGTCAAGATTCATAAGATCTTCCTTGCAGCCACGGAAATTCAGGCAACAAGCCTGAATTTCCGTGGCTGTAGATGCCTCTCTGGCTTGTTAACACCTCTTTGTCTTTTGTTTCCTTGAAAACTGTGACTGTCAGACCTCTGGTACAGCTGACACACACTGCTCAGTGGTATTCAACTCAATATGACTCACATATGTAGATGACTTTCTAATTATCGCCTTAATTGCTGGTGTGAATAATAAACTGCACCAGCAAGCAATTAATACAAGAAATTCCTTTTCTACAATTACTGGTGAACATACTTCAAAATCGAGGCAACTGAGCGGTTGGAAGGTTCAGATACTTCACAAGCTCAGAAAGATGAGCCTTCAGATAACTAAAAGATGGAACGGAGCCAATTTAAGTGAAAAACATAGAATACCATTCACAAAAGGCAACACCACCAACCATGTGGCATTTTAGCCCAACACCAAACAGTCACACACTGCATGCTGGAGTCACATCACACGTCTCTAGACAGAGGACTTGGTTTTATTTCCAGGTGTGTGACCTGAGATCAAATTGCGTCATTCTCAGTTGGACAAATGATGTGTGTAGATGAGGAAACACTGCATACTTTGATTAATCTACTCCACATATGTGGGTGTTAACACTGCCAACATCCTCTCATCTACTCACCCTGCGTGCCCAGTTAACCAAGTCGTCCAGCTTAGTGACAACATACTCCCCCTTGCTGCTGGCTACAGCTGCTGGTTTGGCTGCTGCCACTGCCGTGCTCTTCTCCCTGACGGGAACCACACTGCAACAGAAGGATGGAGGGGATCTTTACCACGTGCACAGTGTTTACTGAGTGTCTGTTCTTCCTTCTGATATTTACACCAGAGTATTTTTGGTAAATTCACCTCGTGGTGGTATTCTCGCTTTTTGCACTGCTGTGCAGACTCTTCTGTTGAACAGCAAACACTGAAATGGGCCTGTTGGACGGAGAGCAGGTCAGAGGGAGAAACAACAGTATTAACAAAAAATGTTGGCAGGAAAAAAAACTATTTAAAGTCAACAAATTACCCAAAAGGTAATGGGAAAAATTGATGTATGAATATTTTAATCATAACATACGCATATGTTAAACAATCAATTAAATAATGGAAAGCCCCAAAACAGTGGGAAATATTGTAATACTATGGTGTGAAACTTTCAAGACATTGTGTGTGATGAGATGGGCTGATTTTATTGTGAGGAGATCATGATTTTCTGAGCTTCCTAAACTTAGTGATGCTTGAAAGGATCAACTTCACTGTTCCTCTGAGCAGCATACAGGCTGAGCGCTCCTGCTGCCAAAAGCAAGAACACACAGCCTGTCAAGCACAGCAAATGTTTCAGCGCTTCAGGTTGAAAGGTAGTTGTTAAATACAGAAAACACTGTATCAATGTTGCATGACCTGCTGTGAATTTCTTTTTGATTGTGATTAATTTTGGTGGATATTCCACCCTGCATTTAGTGCCTACTGGGTTGAATTCGGTTAGCTGGACCTTTACAATAGCTGAGTAATAAATGTGTTTATGTGGGTATGAAAGACCAACTCCACATCTGTTGAGGGTATAATACTCAAGCAGCTGTATGAACAGCTGGACAGAGCTGGGTTAAATTAAGTTTGGAAAGAAGGAACAGGATGAGAAGGTTCTTACCTTGTTGAAAAGCAGCCAAACATGGCCAGGCGAGGCGCTGTAATATAAAAGCATTTAACAAATTTAAGAAATTGTATAATAATAATGGATTTATTCTAAGTATTTCAGATGTTTTAACAGCTGTATTGTCCAATCACTGACCAAAGGGTGAACTTGTTTAAACAGTGCATTCAGGTGTGACATAAATCCTTACTTTGCTAGGAAGCAGCACAGACTTTGTGATGGACACAAAAGTTTAGAACTGGTGAGATTATCTCACGCCAAACACTTCTGCAAAGTCTGGACATTGTAAACTCACTTACAACAAATTGTGCCTCATAATCTAAATATTTACAATTGAATGCTGTTTTGTACAGTACAGTCAAATGATTTAGGAACTAATATTCTACTATATTGAGTGCTGCTTGGTGTGTTTAACGCATGCCGAATTGGAGAGTAGCCACTGGAGATTTATAAAAGACTTTAACGAATACGGTATAATGTTCGCAAATACAGGCGAGAACCTCAAACTGGAGTTTTCACGAGGAGTTTGGTTTGACCACCTTATCCATAGTGGATGATATGCACTCGGGCTAACGACATATCTGGTATGGTAGTCCACCCACAATGTAAATGAAAATTTACTAAAAAAGCAGACACCCTGGTTATTTCCAAGACATATGTCGTTATGTGTTAGCTTGCGCTTTGACTGCTACTAGAACTGCAGCTGGGGTTCACGTAAGCGCTACTGTTAGCTAACCTGGTTAGCCTTCATGCTAACACAGACAGAGCAAGGTCAGTGTGCGCATTGACTAAAAGTTACAAATCCGATTACCGACACAGTCAACCCACTGGGTAGTGCACTTTTATGTGCATCATTTTAAATTCTCTGAATAACATAAGTCTGAAAACACCGTAATGTTTATTAAAAGGGCATAATTTCAGTCAAAACATCACTTACCAGCTAACGCCGCCATCTTTGAGATTATGCTTACGTCAGACTGCTTCCCGTGCCTGTATGCGCTCGAGCTGCAGAGGGCGCTGCTGTAACGTTGACAACCGGTTTATCTAACCAAAAGAAGGTCAAACTATTATGTTTCTTTGCTCACAACACAGAGGTTTATGCAGGGATTGAACGCCATTGATTATCATTTTTGCGCCATTTCATCCCCAAGACATTTAGTTAATAATCCACTGAAGCCGGATTTAGACTTAATCAGGGTTGGGAGGACCCCACATATCTAGTCTATTCAATGATAAGGCAATCCAAAACCACAATAAAAAAAAAACAAACCCATTTGACAAATACTGATGTCATGAATCCAAATCCCCCCAATAGACCTACACTAAAACCCTCAGAAAGTTCTGACCAGATACCACAAATAGGCCTAATTAGTGAAAAATAATCTATTTAAAATTGATTTTCTTATACGTTCTGTTAACTGCTGAGTTAGATGTTTATAAATCTTACTTCCCAACATGAAGATCTAAATGTGTTTCTAAGCCTTGTCGACACTGCCAGAATACAATTCTGAACTGTTTATTTTTGTGTTAGCTTAAAGTAGTCAGATTTAGATATGCAGTATACAATGCTGTAAAATGTACAATGTAAATTCCCAGAAACAGAGGACATGTCCTCTTCTCGTATATCTACAGGTATCTACAGCCCTGCATGTTTGGTTTCTCTGTTGCTGTGGGCAGACAGGAACCTCACATGAGAGGTGGTCCAGGGCTGTAGCCAGGATTTTAGAAATACTGAAGTCATCATGTGTTCAAATTAACCCATGCAGTGCAACCCCAATCCCCTAAGATATTTTGATTAGCAACCAAAGAAAAAAGGTCTCTAAAATGTTCTAATGTATTGACTATTTTTGGACATTTCTACATCGATTTAACTGTCAAAATCTACTTTCTGTAAATTGTATCTCGTAGATGAAGGTTTAAATGCTGTTTCAAAAGCTTGGTCTCAACAATAACAGGAACATTATTCTGACGGAAAAATACTATATTCTGTACACCAAGTGTAATATGTAATTGAGGAAGGTAAACATTTTCTCGGGTTAACTCCCACAACAAAATTGAGGACATGTTCTCAGTGTCTTCAGTGGTAGCTAGTGCGAGTTGGAAAACACTGACATACACTGATATCTAGCATATAATATTTACTATGTAATTTATTGGTAAATAGATAGTCTGGCTCCACAGTTTATTAGTTTAAGTCTTTGTTATAGCTGTTTAGCTCCCCCCAGTGGGGTGATTTTCATGGTCTGCATTTTGGGAGCTGTGATGTGACAGACTATTTAAAGTGTATTTCTGAATGTAGTTTTTCAAATAGATGTTCAGATGTTACTGTCACTGACACAATTAATTTTTGTGCAGAGGTGCAGAACTATTGATGGCTGGAAATCAGGATAAATTGACTAACTTAAAAACACAACAACAACAATCACTTCCACCAAAATCCAGCATGAGGATACATCATATATTTTTCTGTGTGCCACCAAGTGGATTTAACTAACTGGACTTTTATATAAGAAAGAGCTGTTTTATTCCCTCTCAGGTTAATATGTGAGAAATCGTTTCTTAAAAACATGGTTGCAACTTTGGAGAGCATATTTGGAGCAGAATCTACAGGAGTTGATTAAAACTTTCACTTTAGAGGTTAGGACTTGAGTTTGCCTGACCCAGATAATTAGATTTGGAGCAGCAGCCTGGCTCTACTGGTTAAGCTGCATTCATGACGTGTGTTGTCACAGCAAACAAATTTATTCAATCATACACATGAGCAACAAAACACACCTCTCATGTCAGATAGAACTGCGTGAGTATGATTTATAAATCCTCAATGTTAAAAAACCTCCACCTGTTACGACTGTGTTCATATTTTGTGGTGCTATTAATGTGTGCTCTCTCCATCAGTTTGAATAACTGCATTTGATCACATTTCCAATAATGCAATGGTGATCTTAAACATGCTGAAGAAATGACATGTTTTGGAGTTAACTATTAAATGTTCAAATCCCTGGAGACAGTGAGATGTGGTTTATTTCACACTGAAATATTACATGTTTTTTATGAAGCAGATTTACCATCATAGATTTAATTTATTTAAATTAAGTTAAACGTAATTTGTTGGGCTGCAGTTTCTTTATCTCGACAGCAGTGCATAGCAACCAAACTGCAAGTCCAAACACTACTGGAGCTCTTGAGCAAGGCACTGAACAGAGCTGCTGAGTGGCTGACAGCAGCAGACTGTGGTTTTATTGGGCAGCTTCCAGAGGAGAGAGCTGATGAATGTCTTTCCATGGATTTAAAAGAATATATCCTAAATCCCATGAGGCCTGGAGCAGAGCAGCCTGGCACTGCAGCCAATGGAGTATCAATTAATCTGACAATTATTTTCTGATGAATCGTTTAGTCTATAACAGGAGTCTCAAGCTCAAGTTACCCGCGGGCCACTGGCCGGGTTGAACACTCATTAGAAAAAAATAAAACTCTGGTTGAGACTGAAAGTTCATGCTTAATACCCTGGAAAAACAAGCTCACCACAAAGTCCATTTAGTAGCTGTTGTGGAGCTTTCGGTTGTATCAGAGTATCTTCCACAGCACATGGAGTTGGCCCAGTTGTCGTGACTTTTCTGAGCATTTTAAGGACTTCTCATCGTAAGGAAGACTGTGTAATAGGACCAAAACTCCAGTGCTCTGCAGTATGTAATGTATTTCTGGAAAAAGGAAGCGTTTTCCTTGCAGGTGAGACAGGAAGCAGTCACATTAAACTCCATGAAAATATAATTAGTCATCCACCTCTCTTTAAATAATCTGTCCTACAGGTCAACCTTTGTTTCAGGTTTAAAAAGATGCATTTTGGAGTCAGGGTATTAAATCAAAGTATTCTCCTAGTACTGTCCCTTTTATGGACTGTCTTTATGTACCTCTGACCCAACCAATTTCCTTTTTTGGATAATAAAGTTAAATCTGATTTAGTTTGATTAGCGTGTTTAGTCACTGTAACAAGTCGCACATTTAGGCACAGCTTGCTAAATGTTAAAGTTGAAATAAAAACAATTTAAAAAACACTTTTCATGCTCAGATTTTGTGGGCCAGATTTAATAGTTGTAGTAATAGTTTAATCGAATAGATTGTGTTGTGGGCTGGATCTGGTCTCCAGGCAGGTAGTTTAAGGCCCCTGGTCTCCAATATGTCAAATACAATGACATTGCCTTTTAGTTACCTGACCCCAAAGTGAAAAGCCCAACCCTCAAACTTTACTTTAAACTGATTATTTCTGACATGCAAAAAATTAAAAAAAGAAAATCGGCAGCTCAGCCTTTTTTAACTTTGCCCCAAAACTATGGAACTCCCTATCCAAGGCTATAAGAGATGCAAGCTCTGTGAACATTTTTAAATGACTTTAGAAAACGTATTTATTCAGCATTGCTTTTAACTAATTATCACCCTTTCCCTTCCCTGTTTTTGTTTTATCTCTATTTTATCTTAATATATTTTATTGTTTTGTTCTATCTTTGTTTTATCTTGACCTATTTTATTGGTTTTATGCCTTTCTTTATTTTAGTGCTATCTTTTAAATATGACATTGTCCTTGGCATACCTGTTCTTGCGATAAGCTGCTTCTCGTATTTGTTACTCATTTGTTTGCTTGGTTTTATTGCGGAGTATTTGCACTATTTTATTTTGCATGTTTTCTTCTCTTGTTCCTTCACTTCTATTGTAAAGCACTTTGAGCTACACCCCCTGTATGAAAGGTGCTATATAAATAAAGTTTATTATTATTATTAAATTGGTAAAACCATAAAATTAAAACTCATATGTTAAAGAAAGAGTTTAGAGACACAACGTTTTGGTCACGGACCTTCGTCAGGCTTGTCTGACTATATGCATGAATTAAACCTTTTCTTTCATTAAACTGGTAAAAACAAGTAAATCTTAGCATTTGAGGGCTGAATTTGACACAATAAATACTTTTAGTCATATGAATCGCCTTTAATTAAAGTAATTTGGATAGCTCTTTAATCTCCTCCTGACTAAGTGGTCAAAAGAAAATAAGTACAGCCATCTTTAGCATTCTGTTTTTGCTTTGGCCTCATTTTGCGCCACAAACCAAGCGAGCAGCATCAGCAGCAGCGAGGACGCCAGCAGGGTGGAGATGGAGAGCAACCAGAGAACATGGAGAGCATGTTAGCACATAATGACAGTCCCAGCGCTGAAAACACACACTGTAGTTTCTCCAGGAATAGCTGCCCAGTCAAAGTGAACTGAAAAGATGAAAAGACTGTTTATTTTTTACAAATGGCTTTTATTCTGTCTTCATCATGTACAAACTTTTTGGACAGTTGAAAAAATAATAAAGTCTGACAACTGAAGTTGCTTTGCTCGTGGTTTTTTAAGGTCAGACCAAATTCGGCCACATATATAGCAGAGCCTTTAAGTACTTAGAGTTCAAAACATTAAATATAGGCACTGGAATAGCTTAAAAGGACAAATATTTTAAGACTACAGCATTGTTCAAAGGCTTCCTCCGCCACTAGCAGGGAAAGAGCTCTTGCATTTCAGATAATAAGCATGAATCCACATAAAAAAAAGTCCTGTATAGGAGGAGCAAAAATACAAGTTAAGCCGTCACAGACTTGGAGGTTATAGTTGCAGCGTGTGTTGCTGTGCTGAACTGCAGACCACAGGAATGGCCTATTTTTGGAAAGATCTCCTCCTCTGGAAGAAGAAAGCGCAGCTCGCCTCCTCACTGAGCGTCCAGGATGTCTGTGGGTAGGATGTCTGGTTTGCCACTCGGGCCCTGTGATGTCTCCCCTGACCAGGAAGAGGGGGTGACCTGATTATAGAGGACGTCCTGAGAGCCAAAGAGTGGCTCTTTGAGATTCAGGGTGTACATGAGGAACAGATTGAGAGCCACCATGGCAAGGAGCGGGAAGACGGTCAGGCCAGAGCCGAAGCCTCGCCAAGAGCTGCACACGTTCAGGCTGACCCAGTAAACAAGCCTGTAGAGGATTAAACACAAAACAGGAAATCAGATCTGAACTTCAGACTTCACTGATAAACACTCACAACCTCCCTGACGGTGCTTCATAAAGCACCAGTTGAACTAGGCTCACTTCAGCAAGTGGTAAAATAACTATTCAGAACTCTTTCTGTAAGTAAAAGTACAAATACAACAATGTAAAATTACTTGTGATATATTATATACTGTATTGCATTATTAGATTGTTCATACTGACGCATCAGTGCATAAGTAGCACCAGTCATCAGATAAATCTGAGGGATTGTGAGATGATTGGAAGTAAGAAAGAAGAATAAATGAAGTCTATTTGCATTATTTGGGCTTTTTTTGTGAAATATTGGATACATTTAACTTCTTTGAGAGACAAATAATCATACAAATTACACGATCTGAGAAGTTTAGAGGGTAAATTTACTCTGATGTGAAACTGCAAACAACAAACAAACAACTCACAAACACCTGGAGCATACGTGACAGGTACACACAGCTTTGTTGAACCACTGGTTTAATCTTTAACAATTCATTGTATTTTATAAGCTTATCATGTTTTCTTGTCTAAAATCTGAAATGTAAGTAGTAACTATAGCTGTCTGATAAATGTAGTGGAGTTAAAAAGTACAATGGCTGGGACCAGTAACTTCCTGGAGTCTTCGCTGGTTGCCTAGCAACTGCTCAAAGCCAAGAAACAGTTCGGCATATAAACCACCTGTACAATGGTGAATTGTCGTTTTTACACTTTGGTTTTCGTACAGTATGGATTAAACAAACAAGATATAACCATAGCATCACGCTGGCATGTTTAGAAGCAGAGTGCTGCAGTTCAGAGGAGCTGAGTTCATCTTTAGCAGCTCACTGTTGCTCTACAACATGCTGCCAAAAGTTCTCTTTGGCTTTGTTAATGACAGTGGTTGTGTTTTTAGCCATGCTATGTCAGCCTGTCCACCACTTTGGACCAGACTGAAAGATCTCAACAACTATTAGATGGATTATCTTGAAATTTTGTATAGACATTCATGATCCTCAGAGGATGAATCGTACTGACTTTAGCACCACCAGCAGGTCAAATGTTTAACTTATTCAGTGAAATATCTCCACATCTACCAGATAGATTGGTACAATTTTTTGTACAGACATTCATGGTTCCCAGAGGATGAATCCCAATGACTTTGATGCTCCCCTGACTTTTGCTCTAGCACCACCATGAGGTTGACATTTGCGGTTCTGAGTGAAATGTATAACTATTGGATGGACTGCCATGAAATTTGGTTGAGACATTCATGCCCCCCCTCAGGATGAATTGTAATGACTTTGGTGATTCTTTGACTTCATCTAGTCAAGGTGCTTCATCTAGCACCAAATAAAAAATCTTAATTTTTAAAATTTTAATTTCTCCAATACTTTGGTTTATGATCAAACACCTTCACTAATGACATTCCCATCAGCCTCAGCTGTACTTTGTGTTTTGTGCTAATTAGCAAATGTTAGCATGCAAACATGCTAAACTAAGATTGTAAATATTACCTGCTAAACATTAGCTTGTTAGCATTTACCTCAAAGCACCTCTGTGTCTAAGTAAAGAGCTGCTAGCATGGCTACAGACTCTTAGTCTTGTTGTATTATTTTATTCACAGTTTTGTCTTTATATGTCAGTTGTCTTTATTGTGAATTGATGTGATCTGTGTTTACTGTCTCACATCTGTGTGTCAGTCAAGAAGGGGCTGTTTTAAAACCAGAAGAAAAAGTTGGATCAGTTTGTTTGGGGCTTCTATGAGCCACCTTTATCAAACACCCCACTGGTCCACAATTGAGCCTCACCTTCCTAAGATGAACATGGCAACCAGTATAGGCACCAACTTCAGCTGGTCTTGAGGCAGCAAAGCGGCCATAACGACGAGGTTGAGGATGTAGAGGAGTAACTGCTCCAAGGACACTGTGACAAACAGCTGCTGAACCGCCTGTCTTCTGGGAAACGACTCCTGCAGATTGAAGGAGGCTGTGCAGAACTGGCACGCTGCACCCATGAGCATCGCTGCGAGGGATAAAAGAGCAATAAGTCAGTTAGCATTTTGAATCTTGGCCATCTTTCCACAAACAACTCTCAACTTTAAGCAACTCCTCGCTGCGCTTGATCTCGTCTGACAGCATACTTTGTTTTTATAATATCTTCATTTGAATACAGCAACTGCCAGCAGAATGGCCTACATGCAAATACTCCTCACTGCCACCAGCTTGACAAATAGGTGAAAGGAAAAATGGTCTGGACAGGCTTTGGTTTGGATGTTTTTGCCACCTGCCCCCTCACTCTGGTCGCCCAGGTTGGGAAGTGATTAAAATATTCTGAAACAATTAGGCCACAGCCTGGGAGACAAGAGACGCAGCCAACCTCTTATTGTAGTTTCCATTTAAAGCTATGTGCAGGAGAAGGAAATTATGCTTCTCTCCAGAGGTCCGGGGAGACGTCTGCTGCACTGGGGTTGAAAGCGCATGAAATTGAAGGGGACAGGAGACATTGAAACATTCCGAGACGAGGCGGCCAGACAAACCAAATCCTCTCTTAATCTTTATCTTTCATTTGTGGCGCTCACACAGCTGTTTTTGAATGTCAGTGTGCAGGTGGTTCAAGCGTACCGAGCAGGATGGGGATGGCCGCCACCACACAGCAGCAGAAGGTGAAAACGATGCGGCTGGTTATGTCGGGGCAGTCGGGGGGTTTAATGGGGACATAGAAATAGAGTGCATAGAGGATCCCGGCTGCACACAGAAGAGAGGCCAGGACTGAGAAGAAAGCGGGAACTCGGCCACTCTGACAGCATTTACACTGGCAGCAGCGGCAGCAGCATCGTCCCCGATCTGAAGCCTCCCCTGCGGCCTCGCAAGTCTCTCCCCGCCCCTCTGAGCTCCACACAGTCAGCTCCACGCTCTCTGGCGGCGGGCCTATCAGAGGTCGACCCTCATCCACAGTGCAGTCCAGATTGGTGGATTCTGGACTCCATCTCGGTGTGTCTGTGCCGTTGGGAATGTCTCCCTGAGAGGCTGGAGTTGGACAGCCGATGTAGTTTTCCGTGGCAGCGTCTAAATCGAGCGCTGTGATGATTGGACTGGAAAGAGTTTGATCCAGCTCCCCCTCCTCTGTCTGATCTGCTCGTGGCTCCTCTGGGAGGTCGTCACTGGGCTGCTGGTGGCAGGGACCAGAGCCTGTTCAAATCAGACCACATTTTAATACACAATCCAAAACCAGATACTGAAAACAATCAACTGCAGACTCACACTAATCAATCATTCCAGTACTACATGTCAGGCCTGGGTCGTATGTAACAGTTTGGAGTGATGGGCACATGGCTGGATAAAGCCATTAAGAGGCCCTGGGGCCAAAATTTGCTATAGGGCCCCTATTGACCCCACCTCCCACCTTCTGTGCATTGTGTTTGTACCCTGTCCCCTCCAAGTTCCCACAGTTACAGAGACCCAGAAACCAACCAGTACTCCTGTGCTGGTTTTCCTTTGTGTCAATTAGTTTGTGATGATTTGATTAAACAAATTTAGGAATATGCATCACATGAATACACAATAAACTGAAATAACTACAGTCTTGCAACTAGACAGTCTACACTACAGGACCACAAGATAAGGACAGGATGCCGGACAAACAATTGGCATCAAACATCTGGTGGCACTTCTGGCAAGAGACCACATCAACGTTTATGTTGATGTGGTCTCTTGCCAGAATTGCCACTAACCCTAACCCTAACCCTCTTCATTCATGGAGCAATTATAGACGTCTGCAGATGTTCTCTCAACTTTTCCAAAGGTGTTTTCACCGTTGCTGCAGGCTATTGTATCTTTCATTCATTCATTACACATCTAAATGATTTCTTGGTTGAAGCATGAGCTACCAGGAATACTTATATTCACATTATAGATGACTCTTTTTACTAAATACTGGTCTAAATCTGTCTTAAAGTTTGTCTGACTTGACTTAAGACCAAAAAAGAAAACAAGTTCTTTCTAGGTAGGTTAGTTATGTTATTTACTGTGTCATGCATATGCAAGTGCCCAACCCACATGGACTTTATAAGACACCACTACTGTTGCAGTGAAGTGTTTGTCAGACAAGAACACAACTTTTTGTACATAACACAACTGTGCAAACAAAGAACTTTGTCTCCTGTCTTAAGCTCGGCAAATAAAATCAACACAACTCAAATGTTTTAATATTCCATCCAGAGGAACTCATGCAGGACATTTTACTACAATGTGTAGTCCTTAAATCATCATATAATGAGCAATAAAACGGACAAAACAAAGCCATTTCTCTCCAGGTAGACAATTAAACCTGCCTGTTCCTAGTAACGGTAACCTGAATGTAACTGTACTGGATGCCGACTCAACTTATTATCAATTAAAATCAAATTTCAAGGTCAAAAACCTGTTTTTTTCCCACCTCGTGGTGCTTTGTTATGTCCTCCCCAGCACCACAAACAACTGTATAAAGGATTTAAAGGCCCTAAAACTTTGATGCATAGCATGGATGTTGATTTAGTCCAGAGTTCCTGAAGGTAGATCTACACATCTGCTCTACCTTATAAAACCTCCTTAAGCATTATTTTCAAAATTGGAAAGACATGTGCACTCCTTACCGACTGCTGCTCCTCTTTAATCAGTCCTGACTCTGTCTGAACTCTCTATGGATCCAGTCTGGACTCAAACTCAAACTTTAGCCTTTGCTAATTTGCTCTGGCCTCCCCTCAAATCCTACAGCGCCTTCAGACAGACAGTAAAAAGCCACAGTAATAACTCACCCCTTGGCTGATTGGTTGCTGGTGGCGGTTCAAGGGAGCGCTGGGAGCCGGAGACAGAGTGGGAGGACGAGTGCAGCTCCTCCACCGAGGACTCGGGACTGTCTGACACCGGCGCCAAGGAGATCTGAGTGTCCAGGTCCAGGAAGGGGGAGAAGGAGAGCCTGGTCGGGTCAATGTCCTGGAGCTGGTTGATGATGTCGCTGATGGACTCCTTCATGCTGTCGAGCTCCTTCACATTCTGCCGGTTAGTGGCCTGAAGCCCTGAGGTGCTCATAGTCACACAGCCTGAGAGGAGCAGGAGGAGGTCCAGACAAAAACCAGTTAAACCAGAAACCAGTTAAAAACACCAAACCAAGGGACACACGGTGCAGTAAAAGCACCTCCACTCTCCAAGTGTCAGAGACTCCAAATCAGTGCACAACTGTACTGTCAAACTCAAAGTGTTTCATCTTTACTTTTTATCAAATAGAGTCACTTTCTTCCAAGCATCTGGTGGCACTTGTGGAAATGTGCAGAAAGAAGCCACATCATCATGAATCCTGAGACAATATTTAAGGTCATTAAAAGGTTTTGGAAAACTGTTTCAAACCAAAGTGAAAAGTTGTTCAAATCCTGATTTGTTGGAGAAGTCTAAGAAGAGTTGTGAGTTCTTATGTTGTTATAATCTTTCCTGTTTCTTTTACCTCCTCTATCCCCCTTTCCTTCTACGTGTAAAGCACTTTCTGTTTTCTTGCATTCAGTTTAACACTTTTTATTGACAATGATAGCATTTACCCTCCATATTGGTCAGGTATAAACTCTTCAAACCAAAACTTTAGTGGGACTTTATGTGGAGTGATGTCAAACTGATTATGTGAGGAAAGAGGCTTTGTTGGCACTAAAGGAAATCAGTGTTATGAGTTTATGTCTGTTGATGTACAATAGTCGTCACTGACAGGAAGTTTATCTTCCCCTGCAAGGTAACACTACCTGTGCAGGTTTGAATTGTTATCATTGAAATTTTTTGTTTTCCTGAGACCTTTTCTCGCAAAATGTAAAAACTACAATTTGATGTAATTTTGACACGAGATAGGACAGATTAACCCAGACTACAGCTTTACAGTCTACTGCAGAAAATCCAAATAACATACATTTTCTGTATAAAGGTTATAAATGTCTAGCTTGGACATGGAACATTTCTAATCCTGTATCCAAAAGATACGGCACATATAAGACTGCACCATTTGATCATGCGTCCTCTGTATTTTAGTTTACAGTTGACAATTAAAAACTTATTCACGGTGCGTATTTTGCAGGCTGATTCCAGTATGTTCAGACTCAATATACTTAAATTTGACTACTTTTATGCTGTCAAAATAAAGTATTGGACAACGAAGGTTATATATCAATACCAGTGTCTGTAAAATACTTTGAGTAATTGTAAACTAAATAGAGTAAACTGATAGTAGGGAATATAAAGCTTTTTTGACATTTTTTTTCATTTAAAGGATTAGTTTGATTTCAGCTTTCTTGCTGATTGATACCACTCTCATATCTTTCCATTAAATGTGAAGCTATAGCAAACAGCCGGCTAGTTTAGCTTAGCATAAAGACTGGAAACAGGGGGAAACAGCTAGCCTGACTCCAAAGGTTAAAAAAAGAAACATTTTAAGCTTTATCTTTGTACGGATTAAACAGATTAGATATAATGAGTTGATTAGTGAACTTTGAAGGTGTTGGTAGGATTCTGATATATTTGTACAGAACCAGGCTAGCTCTTTCCCTCTGTTTCCAGTCTTTATGCTAAGCTAAGCTAACTGTATCATAAACCCCACTCTAATCACATATAGCAGATAAGATGATCAGAAATAACACAAGGCTGGATTATGTCACTTATGGGACAAATACAGTGAAAGTGAATGTGCAAGAGAAATATTATTGTGGTTTCTTATGGAAAAAATACCTTAAATTATATTTAATCAAGATGAGACTCAGGATACAATCATTTGGTTACCAGTAGTGGAAAGTAACGAAGTACATGTACTCAAATACTGTACTTAAGTACTGCTACTTCATACTTATGCTGAACTAAATATTGTATTTCTCACTCCACTATATTTCTTTAACAGCTGCACTTACTTTTCAGATTAAAATATTAAACACAAAAACATGCGATCAGTTTATAAAATATGATGTATCATTACTGATTAATCTACTCGACAGTACATGAAACAGTTCAAATTAGCTTCTAGTACAACATGCAATCCAATAATATAACAATATAACTCTGACAGGGGACATCCTGCATAATGAGAACTTAAAGTACATTTTGTTGCCAATACTTATGTACATTTGAGTAAAATGTGAAAGCAGTCTATTAGTTGTAATGGAGTATTTTTCCAGTGTGGTACTGATGCTTTTACTTTAAGTGATCTGAATACTTCTTGTATCATTATTGGTAACATTTTTGGTCACTTCTTACTATAAAAAAGCGTAAAATATACTTATTGTACGACGATTTGGACAAACGACGTCAGACACATGAATGTAAAATAACACCAATCACGCGCCTTTGTTGCTCTGCCGCTATTTGAACTGCACGGTGAATTTCAGAGCCTTTCATTAACATCTGCAGAGTGAATTTGGAGCATTTTCTTCTGGATGTTTTTGGCGCACATCCAACGGTGCAGAGTCTGCACGCAAAATCTGCGGCGAGGATCTCTCTCCAAGCAAATGCGGACTTTACCATGTATAGAGTGCAATTAGGATTCGTCGGGCTTTTCAGCTCGGAGGGGAATAAATCTCGGTGGTTATCAGAGTTGGCGTGCATGTGGAAACGCGCGTAGGGGGGCAATGTGCTTCTACTCCCCGCTGAAAAATTACTTTTCTCCCGCTGCTGAGCAACTCTCTCAAACAAATATTTATTACAATTCCTCTTCCCCAAAGCAGGTCCTGTCTGGTTTAGTAACGGGGCTGCAGGAAATGCCTAATTTGGTGATAAATAAGTCAAATGAGGCCAAAATGCGCTCGAGCCCGCATTCAATCTGTGCGTAAAGGACACACAAGTCACTCAGTGTGATCAGCTCTGAAACCTTATATTTTGTGGCCATTCAGAAGCAATTACAGCAGTTAACAGAGACAAATGTGAATTAATTTAGCTCCATGAAACGCCTGTCTAAGCGCTTTATTCAATTAGAAACATGCCTCGTATAAATGGACTTACTTTAGTCGGAGGTTGCAGAGTATTTGGTGAGTTTACTCTTCTCTTCAGATAAAAAAAATCCTCCTCAGTCCTTCTCTGCCTTTCTTCCCTCCCCCTCCGTTTGCTTTTTGTCTTCCAGGATCCTGAACTTCTGAATCAAATTTCAGGACGGACAAAATACTAGGCTTTCCCTCCGCCCACACAGGAGTTTTTTTTTCTTCCTGGGTACCATGTCAAACACCATATGGAGCAAATAAAGCCGGAGCAGCAGCAGCAGGAGGAGGAGGAGGAGGAGGAGGAGGAGGCACTTTCTCTCAGTTTACCTTCAAATTCAACAATAACAGTCACATCCATCACAAACACGAGTTTATCTAAACAGGAGAGTAAACATTTACACTAAAAAGTAAACCTCAGCACCCCTCTAATACTCACACACAGGATATATACTACTGTGTAATGACTTTACTGTATTTAAATCCTATAGTTATTACTATAATATCATTATAACGAACTGCACAAAATCACAGTTGTTTATTGTATTTTTATCTACTGTAAAAACACATTAAATGTGGACCCTTTGTTTCTTTAACACTAATTTAGTGTTATTAATGGACACATTAAACTTTAATGAAAATAATCTTCTGTTTCAGCCCTATAGTCTGTTTTTGGTATCACTATAATATTCATATACCATTCCTAAACTGTTAAATATAGTTTTATTTTGGCATTTCTCTGTTATTCTTTCTATATTATAATTAAGCATGAAGATGTTTTGGTCTTATTAATCTGTATTTAGGAAATCAGTCTGAGATACTAAAGACACGTTTAGAGTCCAGCATGCTGTCAAAAATCTGATCCTAGAGGAAGTGTATTTAATGTGATATTAGTAATATTCCTATTTTAATACACTGTTAAGTGATCCCACCTATTTTACACATCTTTTCCATTTGCTCTTCTGACAAGTCTTCCTGCTGCACAGGAAGTGAAGAGTTTTATTTTTTCAGCAGCAGGAACAGCATTTTTTTTAGGAAATAAAAGAACACGTAGCAGAACAGTTGTGACACCAGACATTATGTCCAGAAGAAAACAAATACCAGCAGCAGAGAGGATGGTCTGAGTGTATCATTCCATAATTTTACAGTGAAATGTGATTTCACCGATATTCACAGCTTCCTCCTCCTCTGCATTAATCTGAAGCAGCTTTCATAATACAACTGGATTTTAAGAACACATATAACAGCATCAAAAGTACATCAGTTTAATCCCAATAGGCCACTTCAAATGTAACTCTGCTAAAGAAACTCTTTCACTGCTCGTGGGAATGTAATGTGGTCAATGGTTTTTGGAAGGAAGTTCTTGACAATGGTTAACCAGATAACAAAACAGAAAATCCCTTGTTTGCCAAAATTCAGTGCATCCTGGATATTTATCCAAGTGATTTTGCGCTAACAGACTTGTGTCTCTTACAAGGTAAGAGAGCAATGGCTACAGGACGGAAAAATGTGAACGAACCAAGTATGAATCAATATATTAAGGATCTATCAACATGCGTTGCTGTGGAAAAACTAACGGACATTACTGAAGGAAAGCAGGGAGTTTTTGGAAAGTGATGATCAATAAAGCCAAAGACTGGGGTGGGGGCGGGGCAACTGGAATAAAATTATAAAGTGTAGTAGCCCATGTGATCTTCAAGCTTTCTCTACATTGTATTTACTGTAACATCTGTATAGTCACCTCTGTTTTACTATTCATTTAATGTGTTCTGTATTTTCTGCCAAGACCAACCATTTCATTAATATTTAATGTTTGGTTTAATCCAAAACCCCAATAAAAGTATTGTTCGCTCACCTCACATGAAATGTACATCTATTATTAAATCAAATATTACTTCACAGAACTGAAACTGATGATACACTACAGTATGTGCTGAAAGTAAAGCCAATATAACTGACACAAGTGCTTCATTTTCCCCATTTATTATTAAAAGCCTATCTAAAATATACAGAGAGGACAGCAGCTGATTAGCAATATAGTCAATAAATAAAAAAATCATGACCATAAACAACATATTTCAAGTTTTGTCTTGTAAATATACACACACTGGGTAGCAGTTTATTGCCCTGTGGAATGAGTCTTGGAGAAGTGGTGGGGTGGGGGGGGGTGTTTGGTGACAAACGACCAGCAGCATGTTTGAAATACCGATCTGCAGTCCTTTAAAGTGATCAGGGAGGACAGAGGAGGGCGAGCAGGTCCGCCACAAATCGACAGGCTTCAGGTTTGCTAGGTCCATCTGGATTCTGCTTTTAGCCAAAGCATAAAGAAAGGAAACACGAGCACTGAGAGTCACATAAAGTCGTTAAAGTGAGGAGGGGGTTTGGAGAGTCCTGTTAGTCCTCTGACAGCAGCCGGTGGAAGTGATCCTTCCTCTTCTTCAGCACCTCCCGAAAATCCTCCTGAAAAAACACAGCGGGAGATATTCGGACTGAATGATGAAACCGGGGGAGGAAAGACAGCAGGCAGATGCTGCTGCAGATAACCAGCTGTTTTATTCACAACTGACACTGAAACATCTACTGGCTGCACTGATCCGGACTGTGAGAATAAAACTGATGTACAAAAACAATCCGCTTCACACTTCAAAACAATAGAACTCAAACGAGTCAGACGTTACAGTTAAACACTTTTTAATGGATCAATTCTTTAACACTACAAAGGGATGCACTGATCCAACTTTTTCTCTTCCGATACCGACTTCCCAACTCAATGTGTTTTCTAATACCGATTACAGATCTGATACCAGTTCTGTCTTTCTCCCTCATTTTGAATCTGTAGGACTGCAACTAACAATGACTTCATATTATTGATTAATCAGAAGATTATTTTCTGGATTCATCGCTCGGTCTATCTATCTATCTATTAGACCTGCAACAATTAGCTGATTCATTTTAATCAAAAAATGCCAAACATTTGCTGATTCCAGCTTCTCAAATCTGAGTATTTGGTGCTTTTCTTTGTCACACACGATGGTAAACTGAATATCTTTGCAGTTTTGGACTGTTGGTCGGACAAAACAAGAGATTTACAAACTTCACCTTCGGCTGTGGGAAATTATAACGGGTATTTTAAAGACAAAACAATTTATGGATTAATGAAAATAATTGTTAGTTGCAGCCCTACTCTCTCTCTATAAATAAAACTGTGAAAAATATCCTGCAGCACAAGATGACATCATCAAATGTCTTGTTTCTTCTGACCAATGGTCCAAAATATTCAGTTTACCATCACATAAGAACAAGAAAAGCAGCAAATTCTCACATTTTAGAAGCAGGAACCATTGAATGGTTGACATCTTTGCTTAAAGACTTAAATAGTTAATAGTTGCGGATTAATTTGTTTTCAAACAACTAATCGTTCTATCGACTGATCTATCGTTCTCGTTAAACCTCGCTACATGCATCGTTTTTATAACATAAAGCCAGGGATCGCTGTGGCTGAATGAAGGTAACTGGTACAGTTAACTCTGAATTTTATATTGACATCAACAAAAACTCCTGTATTTAATATGGATCAGTCGCATCGTGGCCAATACTGATCCAGTGTATCAGGTCGTGCATCCCCACACATTTTGCTTGTAATTTACTTAAATCCCCCATTTATAGGATGTGAAATGTTTTCACTTTGGCGGCCCCTAGTGTTTGTATCAAACAAGACACTGAGGCAGAAGTCTACAATCTGACTTTGTCTTATTTTCTTTAATGAACCTAAAAGATGAATTTTAGGAAAAGTAAAGAACGGAGAAATTCTCATCTGTCCATACAGGGTGATACACAGGGACACAGCAGCTACTTTCTGCCACAAAACAAACATGTAATAATCACAGAAGCTGATAATATGATTGACAGACGTACTGCTGCAGACAGTTTCTCCATGGAGGGGATGAGCTTCTGGAGCTCTCTGTCCTCAGACTCCCCGGACCAGCTCTTGATGGGAATTGTGTTCATCAGCTGCAAAAACACCAAACAATTTTAATGAATAAAAACTGTTGTTTGTCTGTTTTCACTATGCAGTTGCGAAGTGATAATATGAAGAAATTCCAGTCCTAAAGTTCCCAGCTCTTTTAAAAAATAAATTAACCCCATTTGAAAAATTAAACTATATATTTGTGTCCCATTTTTAAAAGTTTACGTCTTCAGTGGGCTCAGGGCTGAGAGCCGAAGACCGGTAGGGAAGTGAGAAAGTATTGAGAGACGGACAAACACATTGTTGGTTTTGGTCTTTCGTGGGATTTTGTGAGAATAACAAAAACTGTAGAATATCACCAGCTCTATGCATTAAAAGCAACACAATGACACAGTATTACATTTTAAACTGACATCTAACAATCACAGCTCCACGGTGCTTACATGGTACGGGTATGTGTGGGGTGCGTTGTCCAGGACGACCGTCTTGGCGAGATCCCTCCCCAGGACGCTGAGATCTTTGATGTAGTGGCCGAGAACGCAGGCACAGTCGTCCTGATACAGACGATGTCTACAGGAGAAATCATCAACATGTTAAAAACATTTACACCCGTTTCTATGAACCAAGTGTCTCACTATGTTATGTGCAAGAGGTGTGTATCTGAACATTTCCGAGCAGCCTCCAGAGGTCAGTGCGTGACGGGACGGCAGCGGGCCAACGCTCATTGGCTGAGTCTGATAAACCTGACAGAGTGCACGTCTCTGCGGTCAAGCAAAGAGTTTATGAAACACGAGTGGAAGCAGATCTTGAGAACACATACCGAAAGAGTTTTCTCTGTGGGTCCAGGATGTTCAGTATCTTCTCGGCGTATTCCTTCTTCGCACACGTGTAAACAAACAGCTGTAACAGAACACAAACAGAAGCTGGGAACAGAACTCAAGGGGCATCAGGACACCACGAAAATTACATTTAGTTTAATTTATTTTCATATGCAAAGAAAAATTAGATAAAAAAGTGGCAAAGAATTGGTTCAGGTGAATTAAATCAAAATAAAGGGAAAGGTATGATAGAAGTATCAGTCTCCCTCTCTACACACTGATACTTCTATGTATACACACTGTGTATAGGTTCTGAAAACCTGGAGCAAATCAGTTCATCAGACGAGCTTACAATATTTGAAGTTCCAGTTTTGCAGAATAAAACATTATTATCATCATCAATGATAAAGTTCACCTCATCTCACTAAAAACAAACAGACTGTAGACGGCACGTGTCTAGAGCCAACTGCACCAATAAACGACCAGACAATTTGATTTGATATCAGATTAACACATACCTCATAGATTTTTGCCATGGACTGCAGAAACTCTTTGACATATGGTCGTAGGATCATGTACACCTTATGAGAACAGGAGAGGGTGAAAAAATTAATGAACAAGTTGACACACATTCTCCATTTTCTCATCAGTTCCTATTCAATTCTCTAGAACTATCGAATAGGTAGTTTACTCACTTTACCTCCTATGCCAGTTTAAAAGTGTCTCTCTGTGGATAGTAGGCACAGTTTAGTCTGAATGAGGAACTGAATGAAAGACTTTCAAGAGCCATGAATTATACTGGTGGTTTTGCACAATTCAGCCCAATGACTACAAATCATGTGCACTTTGTTGCTACCCACCATTTCCCACTGCATACTACAAGTTTAAAGATCAATTTCCATCTATTTTAATTGAAATGTGGATCCAGGAACATTATAGAAAACATTTAAAGCCTGTCCATAATGGCATTACGTGAATCATTGCTCTGGAGACAAAAGTTATCACTTTATTCTCCGTAATAGAGTGTGATTTGTTTGTATTGTCTGCTTGTTTGTCTAATTTTGCAGAGACTTCAAACTTTAATGCACTGCTTTCCAACAGTTGATGATCAATTCTGATATGATGGGATGTACATGAATGTGCCACCAAGGAATTACCGAATGAAATAAACGACAATATGGTGGAGATGATTGCCACGATGTCCCACCAGTGTTATTGATAGTTCTGGCATTTCTCCACATTAAGACTAGATTTCTTTATATCTCATGCTTCCTGTCATCCCTCACTGAAGACGACAAACACAGTGAAGTGATTCTTCCATCATCCTTTCACTCTTTTCACCGTCTGCAATCATCTGCTCAGAGTGCTTCAGATTCAAAAACAACAACATGCAGCGAGTGGTTACCTTGTACTGATGGTCCTGGAAAGCTGTGTGGAAGGTGTACTCTGCCTCCTCGATCACATTCAGAGAGCTGAACATCAGGGTCTCCTCCTGGAAGGACAATATGACTTTTTAAGTTTATAAAAATCCAAGACTGCTTTCTCAGTATGGGTGCAATGGTGATGGTGCACAGTCTCTGCTTTAACTGGCCACATAGAGAAATAAGTCCCATCCACCATAGTGAAGTTTTTCTGATCTATTCACACAAGTTATCTCAAACAAACCAGATGTACATGTTTTTTTTTACAACTGAACTTTGGCACGATCTTAGCCTAAAATAAAAGCTCTTTATGAACTCCTGTCTCGCAGTGTGCCAGAGTAATATGTTCTCCAAAATAGATCTCTCTGAATTAAGCAACAGCAAATAAAAACATCTGAACCAACAAGTCAAGATTGAAGACAGATGGGGAAACACAAAACAACCTCTATGTTTGAGCCTCGCTCAGGAAAACAAATGCAGCTATTGTGAGGCAACTGTACTTGGGAGTCAGGACAATCGGGGCGGTCACCACCAGCTCATCTCTGGCGATTACACGTCAACACAACTTTACCATAGTGTACTGTGACAAAATAATCTCAACTCAAAGGTCAACTAACACACTTTTTTGGCCTCTGTTTTTATTCATATGCATTTGTCGAATTTTACTGAAATGTGGCGATATCTGTACATATATGGTGCCCCAAGTCAACAGAGTTGAACTGTCCAAGAAAAACATGAACCTTAACTTTACGTCCAGACAAACTAATGTGGCAGCAACAAATATTATATTTAATCTCTGAGACCAAAATTAATTTTCCAAAAGTCATTATATCATATATGAAAACACTACGGAGACTTCGGAGCAAGCAGTAAATTACGTAATGGCTTGCCGAGATGAAATTGTTACTTTGCTACCCCAAGTCCACACAAAAGTCAGCTCCCAAAGTATCCTTGATAAAACGGGCGGAGCAAGAACACTTCCAGTCATTTGGACTGTACGCAGTCTTGTTAATCAAGTCTTAATAAGTTAATATGTCACTGTAGGCTCTATCATTCATACCAGCCACCCAATCGCTGCTTCACACAACTACAACTAATCTCAATCATGATCCATGCCTTTTTTAAGAGATCATTACCATTAGTATTTTAGAGATGTCTCAGACGACCCTGGGTTGAGATTAATTCGTCAGCGTTTAAGTTCCATGCTGGTTATTCGTGTATCTTCATTTTCGTGCGAGAGCAAGAAGCTCCAGAAGATTAAACTCACCAAGTCGACCACCAGTGTGGCCTCTGGTGTGCTCCTGGTCTTGGGGGGAATATCTCTGAGTTGTGGTCGGGAATGCTGAGACTGTGATGGTATGTTCTTGACGAAGGCAAATCTGGAAAAAAGACAATGCTCTTAGAATAGAAAGAATCACTAACACCCGGAGAGTTATGTACAAAAGGACTTAAAACAGGGAAGCGGTGATCAGCTCTGGCACTGCAGAAATTAAAAAGCAACACTCAAGTAAGAAAACTAGGTCATCCGTTCATCTTGATTTGGCATTGTACAATATGATTTTTGGGTTCTGTGAATTGATTCAGAATTGCAGAAGATAATAGTGATTCTTATGTGACTCAATTTCCCTCAGCCCCAATGTCTGGGATGAAGTCACAGAAGAAGACACTAAGTTGGGAATCCCGCTTAATTCCTGTTAGCTCACATGCTGTATGCAAAGAGTTTTGCAGGATATTCATTCATTCGCGCATGTAACTGACACGAATGAACACTGGAATTACATGGAGAGACTGTTGGTCAGATTATTATTCTAAGAGGGGTTTTTAACCTCTGATTTTGTGCATAAGAGACGATTGAGATAACAGATGCATTACAATGGCTTTAGAAGGTGGTACAAGACGTGCACTTAATCTCTCTCTCTGCATGTGCTACCTTGTGCTGCAGCCTTTATGTTAAACCGACAGCATTCATTTCAGACTTATGTCGTGTTGAAACTTATACGGAAATGTTACCGGGTGCGACCTTGTAAGATTGACCTGAGACAGGCATGTTAAACTGCCATCAGATTAACGTAAAGGGGTGCATGTCTGAAAGGGCGTTAATACTTACGGACTGAAGACGTCATCATCCTCATCTCCTGCCAGAAGGTCAATGGAGCCAAAACCAAACACACCTTGTTCTGGGCTCATCAACACGTTGTTTCCAGTATGTGCACACTTCATATCTGGACAGAAAACAAAACATGTACAAACTGTAAGCAAGACGAGTCTGTTCATCTCTGAGCAACCAGGGAAACATAATGCTTAGGCACAGTCATTAGATGCCAATGGGATTTTTCTTAATGAACATTAGGTCTACAACATAGACTATATATAAAGATGGACAATGTGTCTCTACCTCCTCCTACTGTACAAAAATGAAGCCAAAATATCCCAGATACAGGAGCTGCCATCTTGCGCTGGTGACATCATTTTGAGCCGGGGTGTCGAGTTCCCGCCTATACACACCCGCCTGAACCAATCGCGAGCACACACAGTTGTCAATCATGACGTGACACCCCGTTTTTATAGCATCAAATAACTAATTAAAACCAAACTTCTCAGAAAAAGGAACACTTGAACAAACATCAGCGTGATTAAAAAACTACCTAAAATGACAGAAACCATCTTTGGGAAAAATTTATTTGACGTGTACTGACGTGTAGGAGGTGGGGTTTATTACCTATATTGCAACCAGCCACCAGGGGGCGATCGAGATGTTTGGGCTTCACTTTTGGGGAGCTGTCATGTCCTCCATCTTTATATACAGTCTATGGTCTACACTAACAAGTGTAAAGAAAAGAACACACATCCAGCAAAAGTTTACCTACATATATGAATTTGTCTTAATGACAGGAAGCTCTGAAGTGCTTTGTTTCCTGTCTATTGTCACTCTTAATGAACACTTTATTATCTACGTAACACGTCAGAGCACAATATATATAGAAAAAATCCCAGCTCAGTATACATACAGTCCATTTTTCTTTAAATGTTGTAGCTGCACCTGACCACAACATGGATGCAGCTGGAGCCTCTCACATAATGCACAAACCAAAACAGCGAGACTCGCATACTAAAACGGTTTCCAGCGTCAACACTGTTTCTGACTTTTTCAGAAGGGAATAGTAATGACTCATACTGGATCTGAATTATAACAGGACGCCGAGTCCTCTACCAATAAAATAAATACCAACTGTCAGCTCACCACATTAAAGCCTGCTGAGCAGTTCAAGAGGTTCATGGTGTTCTTTATATGTGATGCACACAGGGTGGGAATTTACCACAAGCCACCAGAAAGATGCTGGTACATTTATATTGTGGTTGGTAAGTGAGTTCTCCACCAGGCACTTTCTTCATAAGAAAAGATGACTGGATGTCTCCCGAAGTGAACAGCAAAGCAGTGAAAATGCCAAGTGGACAGAGTACATTTTTATGGTCCCGCAACAAACAATTAAATATAATATCTGGAAGGGTTGTTGATGACTTTAAGGCCTTGCATTCATACAAATTGAGTCTGTTTACAACTATACATCCCCTAAATAGAACACAGACAATGTGCAGAAAGCAGCTGTACTTACTCTCTTTGCTGGGTGTGAGGAAACGCACGATGGGCGAGTAGATGTTTCTGGCTGTTGTGTGAGGAGACCCTGAGTTGATCTCTGACAGTATCTGTTCATGACGCATGATGGACCTGACTGGAGTCTTGAAGGACAAATCTAGACCACAAGAAGACGATCAGTGAGAAAACACAAAAACAAGCGCATTCATATTCAGGAAAACAAAATGTTAAAATGTATAAAAAGCATTCTCGACAGTAACTGGAAGCCACGAAACACACCCGTTTTGCTGTCATCAACAGCGATGACTCTTTTCCTTGCTCGTCCACGGGGCAGTTGTCGCCTCACCATTGTGGGAATTTCATCATCTGAGTGGTGGGAGTCATGATCCAAGGTCTCTTCACTCTACACAGTAAAAAAGCCAAAAAAGTCATTAGAACAAAAAAAAGCAGATAGCCGAGTTCAGTTTCACCAGCGTGTTTGAACGTCAAATTGCTATGATTCACAAAGAACACATCTCACTACGACCTTTAAACATCTATTCAAAGTTAGAGACAGGTCTGGTTTCAACCTGTGATGTCAAACTGATGAAAACTAGAGTGTATGATGGTGTAGATGTGTTCAGACCAAAATACTGAAAACCACCACAAATGTTGCCCCAAGAGTTTTTTTTAAATTTTTTTTATTTTTTTATTAGCATAGCAATGCCCAATGACATCCTACTATTTCACTAATAAGTTACCCTTAGCACTCAGGCCATTCTCCATAATGAAATATGTAAAGACTATCATCTAAAAAACATCAAAATTTCTGTGCAACTGAAGTGGAAAACATACACCTATAATACCATAATAATCAGTTACTCACTACCTCAACAAGTGTTCTTAGTTGTATAGACTTTGTGCAGCACTATTGTGTATAAAACCTGAGCCTTCCACACAAACACCAATATGCATATCACAAGACTGTGCTACAATTCAAATACAAAACAGACACAAAACGACAAAAAGCTTTACTACGACAAAGCAGAACCATTTCAAAGTTAAAACGTCTGCAGTAAGGAAAAGCTGCACAAAGTAACTTGTATTGCTAACAAGGCACTGTAATGGTAATAACAGTGAATCAATAATGCATAGCAAATCATAATATAATACATATAATCATAATATTGGTACCGGTGTATTGCCAGATTATGCATCACTATTTGTTGTGTGTTACCCATGACCATGTCAGTACCAGAATGAATCATGAAGCAACAGAAACTGTGCCTCAGTCATGTACTATATGTTGTGTAGCTAATGTATTTTTCTTGCCTTTTGCTTTAAGTAATTCTACAACAGTCAAACCAAAGGAAAATGCCCGCATGTGAGCCATACATAAAATCACTCAGGAGAGCAAGTATACACTGCTGGAGTCCCGAGTGTAAACAGTCTGCATGCATGTGACCTGATGACCTACTTTTACATGGACCCTACATGCAACTGGGCGGTTTAATCCTCTGCTGCTGCATCAATCCTCTGTCAGACACCACGTAACAGAGCTGCATGTCTGAACCTTGCAACCCCATACAGGGATGAAACCCCGGCAGAGCATCACAAGGGGAGATACTATGGTCTGATGATGTTTATATGTCGTAAACATTCATTGACTGCAAAAGATTTGTAGCCAGGGGAATGTGTTTAAAATGTTTGTCTGATGCGGATGATAACACCTTCAAATTGAAGCTAAAAGGTGAAACTTTAACTGGGTCACTGTCCAAGTACTTTAGTTACACAGTAAAACTCTGTAACTCAACATGGCATTTAAGAGGCTATAATAAATGTGTCCATCATAGTCTTGTAACGTGAAATTATAAGAAATACCTCTAAAGCAACACAATTCAACAGCACCACACTGATGTACCCAATATCCCTTATCTACATCACGCACCAGTTTCAGGTGCTCGTAAACCAAGAATGTATTTAAATAACTGCGGAGACAATACGAGTGGTTAGTTAAGTACAGAAGCGATTAATAGCCACCTATAGCCCAGCTAGCTAACAGCAGCTAGCAACGCCGTCTACTGTGTTGTTATGAGAACATTAGCTAACCAACGTCACCGGCCAACTAGCATAGCTAGCATCAGAACACAGAAACGATTACTTAAACTACTGAATCTGGCAACTAACACAAAGTTTACTGGTACCACTAGCATTAACGAGGCTATTACAAGGTTACTGGCTGATAAAATAATCTTGGCAGAACAGGTTACCTTGGTTTGAAGCGGGCTTTCAGTCACTAATAGGCGCGTTCGTCTCGGCGTCGCTTTGTTGGAACGTCGGCAGTTCCTCATCGGCGTCTCCGAGCAAGGTGTAACGGTTTTTTGAGACCTAAGTCTCATTTTTCCTCTTCGTATGGAACTTGTTAGCATCTACATACAAACTCATCCACTGTAATGAAGGTAGTCGCTCTGAATCCGATGCTATGCTATGCTATGCTATGCTATGCTATGCTTTGCTTTGCTTTGCTTTGCTTTGCTTTGCTTTTCTCCCCCACCAGGTTACTTTCAGTAGCCGAGAGGACGTGTAGCTCCGCCCCGCTCATCCCTGTGTCTTTTCGAATCAGTCTGTGTGTTTAAATCTGCCGGGGTGCGATAGGTTCACCACTGCGGACACTCTCATTGGGCGGTGCTTAAGAAAACTCCAGCTTCAACGTGAGCCGGTAGTCACGTTGCAATATGACAAAGCGTGAGCGACGATTTAAATGCACATTTCCCTCAAAACCTCTTTTATTTCAAATACAAACAGGTTAACATGTCAGGAAAGTTAAAAATACTACATACAAATTGGACAAAAAAGGAAAACAAAACAAATTTGGCCTCTAAATTTTAACAGAATTAACTTCCAGTAAATATTGTCAATAGAAACAGGACCGACAGTTAAGTGGTTAAATGAGTTCCACGTTGGCCATCTAGGCTACAACAATAAAAAGCTGTCTGTACAGTAAAGCCTCGACAATAATAATGAATTAATATAATAATATTCTTGTGATGGGGACATTTTGCTCATAATACTCATTTAGATATTTCTACTTTTTCTTAAGTGAAGGATCTGAATATTGCTTCCACCACTATTAATATTTTTATTGGACGATTTTTATGCTACTAATGTAGAGTATGTGACCCCTGTGATTGGCACAAATAGCCTATACTTGTTCCTAGCTTCCTGTTGTTGATTGTGATTCTGTTGAAATCATATTTTATTCCCTGCAAATTAATGTAGTGATGTATGGTGTTGGACAATTCAGTTTACTTTATTCCACCAGGTTAATCTACTCAGTATCAATACTGCTTTTCAGGGAGTCCTGAGCATGTATGCTAAAAAATATATAAGACAAAAGAATAAGTAAAGTAAATATAGGACTGCTGGATTCACAGTAAAATTTGGAAGCTAACCACTCATTATGCAGAAGAGGCCATAAAAAGTTTTAGTCATGTTAAGGTAAATAATTTTTGGTGCCGACATCAATGTTATTGGGTACATAATTAACACATTTTAATTAAAAGACATAGTTAAGCTAACCAATTAAAAGGGAAGGAGCATATCATCTTAGATTACACTGATTGGCAGCTTATCGTAAAATAGCCTAGATTAAAAAAAACACTCAAAGCTCTGGTGACATTTAAGAAATGTGATATTTTATTAATTTCAGATTCAAAATAAAAGTATTCACACAAACACATATTGAGTAAATAGGCAAGAATAGCTCTCCACCCTTCAAAAACAAAGAAAAAAAAACCCAGTCGCATTGCCCACCGCCACTTCACTGGGAAACCGGGAAACATCCCATTCATCAAGAAATTAAATCATTTATAGAAAAAGGAGGAATAAGCACACATGAATAGAACAGACTGAAAAATGACTCGCAGTACTAACAGTGGTACTAGAAGCAGTACTTGTTGTAGTACTAGTAGTAGTTAGCTGTTGAGCTGGAGGTTCCATGTTGTTGATTCTCAAATAAACTAAACAGCAGAAGTGTTACGAGCCTGTAACACAGAGAGAGAAACACAGAGACAGCCACCTCAGTGTCCAAAATGAACTTCTCAGTTCCAGAGTGACATTTTTTTTTTTTTTCTCCAGCCAAGATAAAGATATAAATAGATCACAATACTTGGTAACTAATCTTAAGTACTGTACTGGTATGTTAAAGTTCATTTCGGACACTGGTGCCTGCCCTCAAGCCCTCTTTTGTGTACCCACTAAACTGTAACTTGCGCCCTGGGTTAAATGCATCAAACTGGAGGTAGAGGTAGATTTTCCTGAGAAGTTGTAAAAGACAAGAGCCTTGTTTCAGTTCTGAAGTTAACTTGAAGACACGTGAAGACCCCACACACATCAAATGCTTCCCTAAAATAATCACATTATTATCAGCATCATCATTATCGTTATATTAACAAATCTGCTCTAAATGTCATCTCTGTGTGTCGGGGTTGCTACAGCAAATCCAGAAAAATAAAAGCAAAGAAAGAGCAAAAAAACAAACAAAAAAACAAACAATATAAACATGATATAATTCACAGCCCTAAAAAGCCATATTTCAGAAATATTCTATTTAATGTATCTTAGTAATACAGGTTAATTCATACAACAATTGTCACAGCAGAAGGCATCTTGTTATTTCTAAAACTTGTCCACAGTCCACCTGATGGAGGTAAAGTCAGTGGTGAAGTCCAGTCAAAAGCCCCAAACCCACATGCACCTTAACCCGTAAATGTTGCAGCAGAATTTCCATGTCGGCAGCATGTGGGAACAGGAGTCAATTCTCCATGCAAGACACTCTATACCGATTAAGATTTCAAGAGATCCTTAAGCTACAGCTCTGGTGGGAGTAAAAGCAGCAATATTTCAAGGTAAAACACCTGAAAGTTATGACTTTCTTACGTTATGACATTTTGACATAGAACGAGCAAGCCAACCACAAGAGACGCAGAGAGTTTGTGCTGATTGGAAGATGCAACATCCCAGATTTGGGAGTCAGCCCCTTTAAAAGCACCACATTAACAACATATACTTGTAGGGAAATCAAACACCGAGACAAACACAGATGAAAACGAATCCAGCTAAGTCCAATCTGTGTGACATGAAAGCACCAAACAAGCAGACTTCTGAAATCAATCCAAACTTTGACAAACAAATAAAGTCAAGAACTGCAGACGCAGAGTCTTGTGCGAGCATCGTGTAATCTAAAACCACTTGCATGTTCTGATACCGTTTTCACAGCTACATTGTTCCAGTGTTTCTTAAAATTTCAGACATCAGATATGGAGGAACCTGCCTGACCACAGCTACAGAGAAACTGTCAGGACAGGGCATTAATAAGTTAATTAATTATTTAAGTGAATGCCTTGATGAGCTACTGACTAACAGAGTTTGAGTCTGGTTCCACTGGAGCATTTTGGTTTTCATGATTATCTAAATGCTGTTTCAAGGGCTTTGTCACCTCAACAAGGATAAAACTCTGGAAACACTGGAAGGAAATGAAGATATAAACACTGAAAATATGTCATTTTTTTGCAGTAAATGGTCACACTGAAAGACATTGAATCTTTACAGGCTTTGGTCAGACACCCTTTTGTGTTTCCATTTAGGAAAATTAAACTGATTGTGTGTCATAACAAAACCTTCCACTGAGGGGCGCTCTTAGTAAAGCGGTTTAAGCTTGGGCTGAATCCTCCTCAGCTATACTGACACCTCTCGTTCCCCTTGCATAACTGAAATCGATTAAAGGTCAGAGTCACATTTTTAAGCTGATATCTGATTGTCTGTGGTCATTGCAATCTCTTTAAGTCAGAGTGAAGTCTTTATGAATCAGCATCAACTACATTTTGATGAGGTTTTCCTGCATGAATGCCGTAAACAAGCTTCTTTGTTGTGGCTGAAGCACAGAACTCTGCCAAAAGCTTTAGTTCCTGAGGTAGAAACGGGGTTTGATTGTGGTTGAAGGGATGTCAGAGTGTTTGGAGGTATACAGTGTTGTCATAACGTCGCCTGATTGTCGCTACCACACAATTAAAAAGATTCCAATCTTCCCTAAAGATGCTGTAACATACTGAAATAGAGAGAGAGAGCGCTGCAGTACCTCCACTGTTCAAATGCAAATATCTCACAGAGCCTGTCGATAGATATACGATAAACATGGATCCATTGAAGGGGGCAGGTGCTTGAATGTTGCCCTAGGGGCCAAAAGGTCACAGGGTCAAATCTTAAAAAAAAAACAAAACAATGTTAATCCTTTACATCAGTATTGATCGAATTTTGCTATCTCCAGCAGCCTTCCCCCCAAACCAATGTTGTCAGCCGCAGCATGTCTCTATTTGATTGTCAGCCATTACCAGCAACTGTGACATCTGCTACACTGCAGAGAAAGAGAGAGATTGAGAGAGAGAGACTTGGAGGGAAATGCTGGGCTTTCTTGTGTGTCACCATAGGGACTGAGCAAAAACACCGTTATATATGAAATCTACAGTAGCATCTGTTTACACGGAGGAAGCAAGGTGAAAGACAACACTAAAATGTAAATGAAAATTAGTTTGTTTCTCTTTTTTTCCCACCTGGGTCTTTTTGTCATAATTATGTCCAAGTTATAAACCTATATGTTAGCATGTATACACCACCATTACTGTAGAGACCATGCTGCCCTACAAAGGCAAAACGCTGTAACTACATACTGAGTTAAGACCAGAATCTGACTTTCCTTACCATGATGATATTATACCATCAAATGTATATGTTTTGGGGGACACAGCATGGAAAAAAAAACTATAAAACAGAGGTAAAAAACAAACTGCAGTGACTGCACTCCAGCTAGTTGAGGATAGCTGGTGAGATAGCCTTAGCTAAAGCTAATTTACCAAATTTTCACTTTCCTGGAATTGAAAATCCTATTTTGAGGCTCCACAATCTTAGTATATTATACCTGATAAATACGACAATAGCTAAATCTTTAATCATAATGGGAAAACATTAGGAACACCAGATAAACTAGTCCTGCTCAATGTTAACTAGCCTAGCTGGCAGAATAGCAGTAACTGCTGTCTCCTGATAAAAGTGACACTGATGCGAAGCAAATGAAACCAAGCTCCATGTTGTCAGCATGTTTCAGAAATACGGGTGCACTCGCAGCAAGTTCAAACTGTGCCACTTTTAGGTGAGGAAAGTTGCAGTTTTTACACCACCTGCAAGCAACAGCTGTTACAACTGCAATTTTTCCTTCTTATAGCTGCTGTTTGTGAATGCATTTTATTATTTTAAACTGGCCAAAAAAGCTTTGTTAGCACCTCTGACACCTGTATTTGGCGTTGGAACTATAAACTTGGGAGCTATTGAAATAACTAACATATCTGTTGAGACTGAAAACTGATCTCACCACAAGGTCCACTCAGTATTTGTCGATTGTATCACACGCTCGTGTTTATTGGTAGAATAGTAACTCTTTCTCCAAATAATTAACTTTTAAGCTCACTTGTCTGAGAGGCAAGTGCCTGAGAAAGCTCAAGGATAAAAAAAAAAAAAAAAAAGCTAACAAGCTGAGTTGTGTTTCTATTTATTTGTATTTAACAACCACTGAAGGTTAGTGTGACACAATGATTCTCCATTATTTATTTATAAATAATACGCCCCCAGCGCCCTTGGTCCTCGTGTAGTGTGTGTGTGTGTGTGTGTTGCAGGTCCTTGGCTGGGTGAAGGTGAGGTGCCATTGCAGTGGAACATCTGGTTCCTACATTATTTAAGCCTGCCTGCCCAGACGCCAGTGTGCCGATCCCTTCACCTCTAACCACGCTCTGTTCACTTTTTCACATTGTCGTTTTTTGTTTTACACTGACAACACGCGCCTCATATCAGCCATTACATTCATACACTTTCATACATCTCTTCTACTGACTTTTGCAACTCATTTCAGTTTATTATGGCTAAGTTAAGCATGCATCTCCCTTCTTTGTCGTGGCCCGCGACACGCACAAAGACAACAGCAACTTTGAAGACATGAAAGTGTAGAAGTAGCACCCACTTCCTGCAGCAGATGACATAAAATTATCTACATCTACAAGTCAAAACTGCCGCTTACTGTTACTCTTCTTGCCTATAGGTGGCGCAGGTTGGCACGCATTGAACTGGTTTGATAATGACGCAGCAGCGCACCCTTGTGAAGAACCCTGGTAAAAGTGAATAAGTGGGTTTGTGCGTGAGTTTCAAACTGGTTTCATTCGCTGCTTCACATCTAAACAAATACATTATAATTTGTATTTCAAGTTCTATTAATATTTTGAACAGAATTCCTCTTTTTGTCACAGTGGAAAAACTGTGGTTTTCTGCTTCATTGAGATGCAACTCAACCAATGAGATCCTGTCTGCTTCCAGAGCAGTTTGCCTCTGACAAACAAAAATCCAACTAAAGCTCCACTTTTATTTTCTAGGACGTAATAAAACAAGTGAGGCTGGACAGTTCACTCCTTTGTGTCAAGAGGTACTCTCACTATTTTACTGAACTTTAAGAACAGAATTTAATGATTGTATGTGTCTTTGAATTAGAGTGGTTGGCTGGCTGAGTATAAAGAGTACTTTTCAAAACTGACCAGTGTTTGTGTAGCAGCTGGTGGTGATTTCCCACCGAGAAGCGAGTCCAGAATCAAAGCCACGACAGCCATCTGGTGATATTTGACTGGAACAGTAAAAACTGATTAGACGGAGGTACTGCTCGCTCTCTGGTCATCTCATGCTGTGTTAAGGCCTCAGAACAGAACCCACATACAAAGCCTGATTTACTTCCTAACGTCAGTAGGAATGAGGCTGCTTTGCGTAGGGGTTGGGTCAGGGGGGGTTTGAGTAACAATCTTTAACAGCAAACAGTCCAGAGAGGTAACACAGGTTAAAGTTCAAAAAGCTGAATGATTGATCTACTTCAAAATGCAGACTTCCACTGTGGCTGGTTTAACTTTATATACATCTAATGGCATGGGAGTGTTAGTGTATAAACACTAAGACACAAGCGAGCACTCAGCCGCAGCTATGATTACCTCTGAGCTCACATTGTCAAAGCTATTCTTAAGGAGACCTGGTCCTTGTCACAGCACAGGATAAGAAGCACTTGGATCAGAAGAAGCACTAAGTCATGCAAAACACAAAGTGGAAACAAAAAATGAAAACATCTGTAATCTATAATACAAAAAAACAAAACAAAACGTCAGAATAAGTTTCTTCTGAAGTTCAGATAGTGTCTACTGACACCTGATTGTCCCACGTGAGTGTCTCCACAAAGACAAGGATTTAGTGGACACACGACTGTGAATTTAAGACAGGAACTCACAGTTTTCCTGCTCCACTCATGAACGCTGAAGGACTTTATCTATAAATACAGGCATGCATCTGACCTTAAGACAACCACACCTCTAGAAGGCCAAGTTAGGAAAAAAAGATAAAACTTTGATCTTTCTGCAGAGAAAGATGTTGAAAAGCACTGCTCTGTGGAGATATGGTACAAAGCGTTGAGCAGATGTGTATTCACAACAGGAACAGTTGGTGTGGACGCCGCTGAGGCTCAGAAAGACAAGCGTGTTGAGGTGCAGCGAGGAGGGAAACAAAACCTCAAGAAGAGTTTTAGGTAATTTTCCCACCTGCACAGCTGACCTTACTCATACGAACAGCCATTTTGAACGCTAATCTTGACAAACTACCTGCAAGATTGGAATAGATATACTCTGAACTGGCCTTATGTTGACAAACAGGTGAGGATTTTAAATTAAAATTTGCCAGCTGTCTCAGGACGAAGAACCACAACAGCTGCGTGAATTCAGCAGGGACGTCAGCTACGTAGCATTCTAGCTAATTAGCTACTACCTAGACTCTGGTAGCGATCAATAATGGACCAAATGTGTTAAAAAGTGATCCAATGTCCCTGCAGATTCTTGAGATCCAGTTGTTTTACATTTGTGTTTCACTGGAGACATTGATATGATGTGTATCTGGGTACACAACCGGAGCGCAGACCTGCACCGGACTCTTCCACACAGAGATCCAACATGGCTGCCGTATGAGTAAGGTTATAAGGTGTTACACAAAATGAGGTCACAATGGTACATTGTTATATGCCCTGAAAAAACAACATATACCTTTAAAGCTTTTCTGATTAAAAATAGATGATATTCATATTTTCTTTTTTTTTTAATAGAATTCTAAATATATATTTTTCCTGCAGTGAGAGGATTGTTAAAGATTTAAATGATAAAACACAAAAAAAGAGAATAACAATAATGATAATAATGACAATGAAAAGATAAAATAAAATTAAAAAATCTCTCCCCTATAGGATGAAACATTGCTGTCAATCAGTAGCTGTGTTTGTGTGTGTAAACAGTGCATTGCCCTTCCTAGTTATTACCTTCTCTTTTGTTCTCCGATAATCTGTACATTTATGCAGAAATAAATAATTCACAGGTTGTGCATACATATTTGTTTAGCATATACTGGCTCTCAGTTGGGATATTTCTTTTTTTTGGTTTCCGAAATCATTTTGGCTATGAAGAACAAAAGAGCTGAGTTGGTGAGAGAAAACCTGAGATAGTGTACTTCAAGTGATCTGAGTTTCAGTTTGTGTCTTTCTGTACAGTTTATGGTTCTTCTCTTTTTGGCATAGATTATGTAGAAAATGAGGTTGATTTTTGGCTTTATTTAGGGTGGTAATAAAAAAAAAAAGGGGGGAAAGGCTGGGGGTTTGTTAAGACAATGAGTTGCTGGAGGTTGAGGTTGAGGTAGGTGTGTTCTGCTGCTGCTGTGGAGCGTCACGACTGCTGACCGTCTTGTTGGAGACGGACGATCCGGACGCACCGGACAAGGCCGACCCTGCTGCTGCCTGAGCAAAAAGAACGCCTAGACAGAAAGAGACACAAGAAGCCCAAAAATTAAGGTTAGAATACAAAGTATGTCTGTCTGATTTAATCTCCATTTAAAAATAAAACGTAAATGAATAGTTAAACATTTTGGGAAATACACTCATTTACTTTCTTTCCGAGTGTTAGATGACTTTGGAAAGAGCAAGGCTAGCTGTTTCCCCTGGTTCCCAGTTTTTGTGCTAAGCTAAGCTAATAAATAGCTCCATGCTTAACACACAAACATGAGTGTCGGCCTTCTCATCTTACTCTCATAAAGACATGAAACATGAAATAATGGTAAAAATAATGACAAACAACTCAATGAGATTATATATTTAATTAAAATATGTATTAACTGAGAAGAAAGGAAGTAATCAGGTGGACTTCCTGTGCCACATGACAGCGATACTCACCGGTGTACACCACTCCATTGAGCTCCACTGACATGCTGATGCTACTTGTGCCGTTGGTGGTGAGGTTCAGGGCCGAGTCCTGCCTGCTGTCTGTAAGGAAGACAACCACAAAGTAGAGCTGTGTTAACAAAACCAAATCACTTACACTTATTCAGTATAAAAACTGCAAGATGTGTTTTGTAACAGCAGCGCAGAGTTGACTTGTTCCTTAACTATCTATAAACCAAAAGAGCAAAACAAACTAAATCAACTCAAAACACAACACTCTCTCACAGCACAAACAACTTCCAGTTCAACATTTCTCTGAAGTCACCTGTATTATCAATACTGAGAAACAGTTTGCATGTTCTATCAGATAGACAGTAACCAAGACAAACTATATGATCAAAGTGTCTGCTGGCAGAAGGGAATTCCCTGCACATATAAACACACACATGTACTATGTGCATGCACGCTGCTTGTATAAGCTAAACTGTGTCAACATATAGGCCCGCTGTGGGTTACTTCCTCACTGTTGAGTGCTGTGGTTTGTGGTAAGATGACAAGAATGTCATGAGATACTAACTGCCAGGAAGGGTGAGAAAGTGTAAAATCCAGCTCATGTAAATTCTGGGGTAAAACAATGAAATGTAAAATCCACAATGATGCTCACAGCAGACTTTTTTCAGCTGATAAAGGATCTTGAAAAGCAGGCAGCATTTCTCTTGAAAAACACACTTTGTGCTGATTGATTAGTGATTCTGAATAAATGAGTATGGATTTTCAACTTCCTCAAAGCAGCACCTTGCAGCCTTTTGTATTATCTATGTAAATGTTACCTTTAGGCAATGTCATTCATCACCAGGGGTTATAATTTCATTTTTATGTGGATGATATGCATATATTGATGTCTGACCCAAATGGCCCTGCTCCTATCTGCTGCAACCTGTCACTCTGACGGAAATAGATGGCCAAGTATTACATTTCTTAAGTTTAACAGTGATAAAAACATTAATAGTAATGGTCAGACCAAAGATGAAATCTATTTTTATCAAAAAAGGGCAGTTTGGTTTCCCCAATAGTCACAGATCATACATTTGGAAATTACTGGAAAATCAGCCTTCTTCCATTTTAGAAACCTCGCTAAAGTAAAACCTTTTGAGACTAAGCAGATGTTAGAAAGCTGGTTCATGCTTTTATCTTATGTTGATTAGATAGTGAATTTCCCATAGGGGAGCACAGACTCCTTGAATACATGAAAATCATGTCTGACTAGTTGTTTTGTTCTCCTCATATCAACTGAATGTATCACAGACTCCCCAGTGTGTTCAGTACCTTGGTTATTGATGCGGATGTTCATGGGTATCTGAGTGGTCATAGCCAGCAGGTTGTGTTGCAGTGCTCTCTGCAGCAGTCGGTGGTGTTCCTCAGCCGGCAGCGCCATCTTCTTCTCTGGTGGCTCGCCGGCCTCCAGTTTGTCCCGCAGCTGCTCCAGAGCCGCCACCTGAGCCGCCATCGCTGCCTGAGCCGCCGCTGCCTGCACAGCAGCCACAGAGTGACCTGCCAAGGCCCCCCCTGGCAAACGAGCCATACCGATCCCCGGCAGCGGAAGGCCTCCCTCCTCTTCTGGCCGGACACCACAGAGAGGGAGAGAAGAGGGGAAACTAAGTCAAGCAAACTCAAATACAACTGAATATGATGTGTTATCCAGGCAAGATATAGATTACATTCCCCCCTGACCACACTGACAGAAAAACTGATTTAAGATGCACACTATGTTAATGCTTACTATTGGTTAAGATCCCTTACAGCAGAGATCGGAAATCAGATTTTACATTCCTATTAAATGGGAAAGATGAAGATTTGAGCTTCCTACTTAAAAATACTATTCACCATGTCTGCTTTCTGGTAGTGAATATACTGCTTGGAAACTCAACGTTGCTGGTGCTGGACCCTCATTTTAACCAACGTTCTGACGTCTGACTTCTCCAAGGAACAGTCATATGAAGGATTAATATGTTCATTCCAAAATGATACAGGCACGTTTTAATGATTTTTAACACATTTTACAGTCAAACCCATCTACTTATTGTATCTGTCATTTTGGATTGAGATTACAATTGTTGGAAGACAATAAATCAGGAGTTCATGACACACCTACATTTGTGTGTGCGAGTGCAGCATAATACACAAATCCCACCTTTCTTGATCTTCTGGATGGGGGTCAGCGAGGCCCCGTTGGTGCCCACTGTCAGGCCCACACTGGAGGTGGGGTTCTTCGGCGAGGAGAGCATGGTGGGCGTCCCGTTGGGCGAGTAGGTGAAGAGGGAGCTGCCAAAGCTCTGTCGTCGGCCCTCCCGCCGATTACTGTCGATGGCTGCCTGGAGCTCATTGGGGTTGCTCAGACCCCTCTTATCACATTCATATGGGTACAGGTACTTCATGTATCTGGAAGGAACACATTTATGTTTCATTAAAAGCCTGTTAGCATAGGGAGGTCCTGAGCTGAGTGTATTTGAGACAATTAAGTTTAGACTACTGCTGAAAATGTAAATTAGTTCCTAAAACATAAATACATACAGAGCTTTGAAAAAGAACATTTTGGATGGACTGAACCATTAGTCTACTTAAAGGGGTATTCCACAAATCTAGACCATCAAGATCAGTTTTCTCATCATGACGAGTACAAGTCAGCATGTGAAAACTGTTCTAAAATGTCTTCTGTGGCTCTGGGGCGCTTTGTCAGCTTAAAGACGAATAATTCTTTACAGAAATCCTCTGTGAAAAAACTTCGACACACATGGACATTAACCAGGCAGAGAGGGTCTAACAAATCACGCTATCAAGATACATTGTGGGAAGTATATTGTTTTTGGAGTTTCACCCATACTAGGGACTAAAAGTCAGGATATGACCGTTTATTAACTTGTTTCTCACAAGTCCCCAAACTTTATGGGAGTACAATGCTAAATCACTGGAGTGCCCCTTTAAACACCTAGTGAGTGTTTGCAGCAGATCACTGGCTACAGTGAAACATCCCAGCTCTTAATCATACACGATATTGAGTGATGGATAATAACTTTAAGTGATACAAGGAGATACAAAATAATGGCACAAGAATCTTAAAAATGCCTCATTCTCGTAAGAAGGGATCTGTGGTGAAGCTAATTAGTAGCGAGAACGTGCTGCCATCTGAACCTACTACAGGAAATGACTTCAAACACAGGGGTTAATTGGTGAAACGAAATGGTTGTTGACATCTGATAGCCAGCAGCTCCACATGCTTGAAACGCTGAGCAGAACAAAAGGATTATGGGTATGAGGGTTGTGGCTACCTGAAAAGAAACTCAAATCATTATAATAATCATAATCAAATTATTGATCTCTTTTCTGGCAGCATAACAGTTACAAAAACTGTCCAATAAATTAGCACCTTGTAAGTTTTGTTTACACGCCCGTGTGGCTTGAAACCAACAGTGTGAATCCGAAACTAACCAAACACAAACATGCAACTGAGTAACCCTTCAGCTACACTTCAACCAAAGAAAAACAGATGGGGGTGTGATCACACCCGTCTGTCTGCACGTGTCTGTCTGTATGTGTGTGTGTGTGTACTCACTGTGTGCGGAGGGTGAAGGCTGCACTGGTGATTGAGGTAGGCAGGTTGAGTCCCTTGGTGATCTCCCTCCACAGTTTCTTGTTGATGACCTCCACCAGGCCGCCCTTCTCTGTCACCAGCCTGTAGAGCATGTACAGATCCAGGACCTGCTTGGCCATGATGGGAATACGATTCACTGGGGTTCCTGGAATAACACACACACACACACACACACCCCCACACAGAGGGAAAAGGTCAATAAAGAGAAAAAAAAACACTCATGGCAAGAAACTTCCTGCACTGGTTCTTGCTGGGAATCTTTAGGTTTGACGCATGTTTGAAAAGAGCTCACTACAGTGTCTTTTATCCCTGAAATTTAGAAGCTGCTTTCACCATTTTACCAGTTTTAAGCTGCTTAGGACTCAGAATGACGGTGCTGAGCTTTATTCATCATTATTTGAAACGATGCATGTTTGACATTTGCGTCACCCGACACAGGAAATTATCTTTGTCCTCCAACGGACAAGTAGGCCGGAGGATATTTTAATTTTCTCCTCTCTAACTTTGAGAACACACACACAGCATGGAGCAGACCAGTGTGAGCAGTGTGATCAAATTTATCCTCGAAATTTATATCGAGATACCTGAAAATGTTTTGGGGAATAAAGCGTGGTGTGCTGGAGAAGAGTTGTGTGACGTCATTTAATTTTGATAAATCTTTTGATTTTACCAGATAAAATTATTATAATTCAAACATTTACAGTGTTTATATGTGTCTCACAAAATATACAAAACAGGATATGTCTGGCTGACGTTCCTCAACCTGACCAGGCTGTTTTCCTATATTCAAACTAGAGATGACGTGAGTGTATGGCAATGACAAACCAAGTAGGGGACAAAATGCCTTGGGACAAAACCTAATTAATACCTACAATTTTGTATTAATCTGTGATAAATGTCCTTTTCCCAGCAGGGAAAATAAAAAAAATCATTCATCTTTTTTTATCAAATTATATTAATTTAAACACTGACCGATCCCAAACACAATCTTCAGGCTGACTTTTGACATAAAATATGATCAATCCTCGATTTCCATATTTAGGAGTGAAGCCCGAGTTATTGGTTCGACCTGCAGATGGTGCTCTCAGATTCTCAGAGCGTTCTTGGCAGATCCGCCCATTGCCGGTGGCTCTGAAACTGTAAACATTTAGTACTGGTTTTTCAGTAGTGAGCACATGTCGTCGGCCCGCTGATCTGATTAAATCAAATTCACAAGGCTGCTTGGTATTTACGAGGGAGGAAACATCTGAAATGAGCCGTTGGGCATTTGTGCAAGTACAATGTTGCACAATTCACACTTTCCCAAGTATGACAATGAGGATGAGGAGAAACAGGAATTTCTTTGGCTCAGTTTGCAGTTTTGATGTTGTGTGTATCACCAAGAAGATCCTGCATGGTGGCTGAGTCAGTGTATGTGTGTGTGTGTGTGTGTGTGTGCGTGTGTGTGTGCGTGCGCGCGCGCACGTGTGTGTAGTGATATAAGTGAGGACAGGGCCGTGTGGACAAGCAGCAGGGTGGGAAGGTAAACCAATCCATTACCAGGCATTGATACAATGTGTTCCTTCTAGTTATAGCCTGGGAACGACGAGGGGCTGCGTAGCCATAAAGCAATCATCTCCGAAATGAATAAAGACCCTACCCATGTGAGTGAAAGATGAGTAGACGGTGCTGTGTCATATGTCAGAGAGAGACGGACGGGAGGGGGGGGGATCATCCCTTTCTATATCCAACTATTAAGAGTCTCTGTATGATGCTGGCTGGAGATAAAGCGAGGAGATATAATGTGGCAAGATAAAAAACTGAATGGATGTAGGTGTATTTTAATGTGTGAGCGCAAATGTGATGTGCTGATGCAGACTGACAAACACACACAGTTGCATAACACACAGTTACACACCTCTTTTTTGCATGAAGCTGAAGAGGTCATCCAGAAACTCTTTTCTCTTTGGGTCTCTGTCCAGTTCATACAGCTGTGGAGAGGAAGAGGAGAGAGAGACAGATGAAGCAACAACAACAAATGTATGCGATCTGACGTAAGAATACCAAAAACCAGGGTGTTCTGCTGCCACAAAAGCAATCTGAAAGCACAATGATGCATCGAATAGCTGATGGAAAATGTCCTCAGTACTGTGACTGACCGCTCTTACTATGGCAACCTGACCACACTGTGTAAACAAGAAAATAAAATGGGCATTCATCCTTAAAGATCTGTCGTGAGAACCCAATCAGTTGCCTTCTGATCATAAGAGGAGGTGACAGAGAGAGAAACTAAAAGAAATGCTATGGACCGGGTCTGGCTTGATGAGAACCTGATGTGGGTCCAGCTGCTGGCTGGGCTCAGGGCTCTGGAAAGATCGGTGAAAGTCAGCAGTAAAAGTGGGGCGCCCAGTCGGGGGAGTACAGTGAGGCCATTGAGCCTGTGGTTGTTTTCCCAGCCTAGTTTGCCAGCGTGATAGTGAAATATCTTGTTGGAGGTCTTTCTACTTATGTGTCACACACTTGATGCTAAGATGTACACTAATAGGTGAGTGAGCAGTGGTACAGCTTCAGTATCTAACTTGAGGACACACTGTGTGATATGTATCTTGACATGTCAAGATACATATCACACAGTATCCATGTGAGGTCATGGAGTTTCATAATCTGTTACTGAAAATGGCAGGTTGTGAAACACAGTGGGCACCGCCGAACAAAGGCAGCGTATTGTTACTACCGAGACACAACAGCTACAGCTAGCAGGCCAAACCACAACTAACCCTCATGTTGTAGTGTAGAGCATTTCATTTCACATCACAGGAAAGCATTAAGAGGATGTAACCGTTACTAGTGCTGAAGCGTTCATTCATTGTTAGATAGATTAAATTGAATATCTTTTAGGTTTTGGACGCTTAGACGAACAAAACAAGCAACTTGATGACGTGATCTTGGGCTTTAGGATATTGAAATAACTATTTTTCACTCTTTTCTGACCTTTTCTAGACCTTAATGACAGTCCTATGTAGAAATAACCAACACTGAAAAATTATGTGCAGCTCAGCATACAAAAAAAGACATTTTGGCAATATTCTTTTTATATTAGGGCTGCAACTAACAAATATTTCTTTATCGATTAGTCTGCTGATTACTTCCTATTAGTCAATAAAATGTCTAAAAAATTTGGAAAAAATGCCAATTACAATTTCTCAGAGCCCAAGGTGATGTCTTGAAATAGCATGTTTTGACCGACCAACGGTCAAAAATCCAAAGATACTCAGTTTACAATCATATAAAAACAGAGAAAAGCAGTAAATCCTCACACAGGAGAATCTGGAGCTAGAGAACTGCTCAAAAAATGACTCATTGTTGCAGCTCTTTTCTTTATTTAGGAATTTTCAATATAATCCTGTAACATGTATTGGCTGCATCATTGATAAAATCACCACTGAACGAGCCTGCGTGTGCTACAACGCAAATAAGGCATCTAATCGAAGGAACCACACGCTCATTTGACATTTGATTAGACATTTGAGATTCATTCTGATTTACCTCTAAGCTACTCTGCCACCACATCAATAAGTGAAGGTGAATAAAACACTAAACTGCAGTCGGTTACTAAAGGATTTCAGCGTTGGCTTCGAGCACATGGCCAGACAAATGAAAATGAAAGGCTCGTCCAGCTGAAGTCTGGTATGATGGTGACAATGGTGGCCTCTAACCACTAACAGACTGTCCCTCACTGTGGCATTCGGCCCTCATTAGTGACACCAAGCTGCAATAAGATCTTATTATGTAGTGGGTTAAGGGAACAGAGGGGTGGGGACTGTTTGACTGAAGAGGGTTGAGGTGGATGGGGCGGTGGGGGATGCCGGCTAATGTACAGGCCTGCTGGAGGCAAGGGGGAGTTTTAATTACAGGATGCATGCATTTCGCAAGTGCCGCACCATAAATCTTGGAAATTACCCCCCCTCCAACTCCCATCCCCCCATGTCACTGCTCTCTATCCCCCTCCCTCTCTCTCTCTTTCTCTCTCTCTCTCTCTCTCTCTCTCTCTCTCTCTCTCTCTCTCTCTCTCCTAATCACACAAACAAATATTTCCCTAGTGGCGTGGTGGGAGCGCTGCGCTGTCACATGGACACAAGGGGGCTAATGCTCAGATCCCAGTCCCTCCAGTCCTCCAGATGTGGTAACATAGGTGCACACTGGAGCGCACAAATAGCAGCTATCACTGTTAGCAACACCACACAACACTAAATGAACTATTAGAGCTGAGACTGTCATGTGATGATTGTTAATTCACAGCAATTTAAAGATGTGTAACTGCAGCATTGCAGCATTGAAAGGTATTGTGTTGATTAGTTTCACTGTTTCCCTGCCAACTGAAGGAGTTGGAAGTGAAGTGTGAACTGTGTTAACACACTCACAAGATCCTTCTTACTAATGCATATCCAGTTTCAAGTCTCATTCACTATTCGCTGTTAACACGGACACGGCATCCTGCTTTGTACCTATACTATAATCTAAATTCTTGCAGCTGTTTCCTTCTGTTTGTGCCTTTCGCCATGTTTCTAACATTTAATTTTACTTAAAAGCTGGAATAAATGGCAGTATTCGGGATACAGAGATCCCTGGTGATGCATCTCACATCAGCATATGGACGTATTTGTATTTAGGATTTTTAAAAACCAGGAGAAAAACCTGTCCAGGTTTCTGTAAGCAACATGATTTTAGGCTACACAACCTAATACAATCTAAAATATATCAATAGAATAATGTATATACAGTCACCTACTATGTTTACAAGAACTGCAATATTCTTTAATTAATCCAAATAATACTTCAAATAAGAAATTGCCTTTTAAATATAATTTTCTAGTTACCTTCACTTAAATAGATGTAAACTCAGAGTAGCATAAATTAATATAGGTTCAAATTTTATTCAAATTCCTGAAGCGGATCTAAGTATTGCTTCTACCTTCATCAAATCGTGACTGTATCACAATTTTCACTGCAATTTGCAGACACATACTGTCATCAAACTGCTAAATGACGCATGCTCTGCTGTCTAAATCTGCTCACATGTATAGCTGTAAAAGCAACAGCTTGAATGAAATCTGCTTGACAGGAATGTTGGGTGTGGAGTTAAATACTGGAAGTGAACTGATGCTGTAACATGCTTTAGAGGCGAGGCTGTGCCCTGTAGCAGGTACAGGAAATAAAAATTGAACAGAAGTAACATAAGGAACCAGTTTCATCCAAATATTGTCTAATTTGCAACAACCTCCATGTAAACATATCCACTGATAAATCTACACCATGATGTAAAAAACTAAGGAAATGAAGGAACAGGTGGGAAAAAAACGGGAGATGTGCTTTTAAAAGAAGGAAAATTAAAGAAAACTGTACTAAACAGGGTTTGACCAGTGGCTTCAAATGTACACATCACTCTTTATACAATATATTCACTTTAAAAAATGTCAGCCTGTGGCTCAGACAGAAGCTGGTAATGGACCAGATGCATTATGGAGAGCAATAGCTGTTATGGGTCTGGGGTTGGAGGCTTCAGTCCTGACTAAACTGCTGCAATCAGGATCCTGTCAACCGGCAAGACCACTTCCACCTCCCCACCACCCATTATATATTTTCTCGCTGTCTGTCTTTATCTCTCTCCATCTCTACTTTACCTCATTGTCTTTTTGTATCTATGTATCTCTCTTTTCTTTGTTTTCCTTTGTCTTTTCCACTCTTCTACCCTTTTCTCCATCTCTCCATTTGCCTTCCCTCAGCTCCATGCAGCTATACAACCCTTATGTACATTATACCTCCCCTACAGCCACCACCCACATAGACACAGACTTTATCAGGCTGAGGTGGGTGTGGTTATTGTAGGCTTACATAGGTTTTCATGTCTATAGTTTGGGCGCAGGGGCAGGGGCCGCTCTGGATTAAAGCTCTGCTATTCAGATAAACTACAAGAAGCTAGATAAACGACTAGAAACTGGGCCAACTGGTAATGCTGAGAGCCAGTTCACACCCCGTCACCAAATGCCCTGCAACAAAAAAGCCCATTAAAACTGCAGAGCTGACTAGAAGACCACACATTTCCAGATCGTTCAACAGTCTGCAGTTTCTAAAACTTTACTACACAAAACGTTTTCCACACTTTCAAACCAATAATGAAGAAAAAGATATATTTAGATATTTTGTGGTCGCACACTTAGAATTGGCATCAAAGACAGAATTGTATTCTGGAGACAAATGGTGACAGTGGAAAGTTAACAAAATGCTGTCTGGTTAGTTGCTAAAGTGCCAAGAGTTCAGACTTCACAGCCACATTTGAACAAGTATTTAGTGTTTGACTGTTGTCTGATAGTTTCCCTCTCTGGCTGGTTTTGTAGGTCAGCAACAGCCTGTCTGAAGATAAATTATAAACATGCTTTAGACATAGAAAACAAAGTGGTTTATCCTGCAAATAATCAGTAACCAAAGAGCAGTATGTTGCAGCAGCTTTGTAGCCATAAAAGCAGTGGTGATGTAGTAGGTAATACTGTAAGAGGGGTATATGTGTGTATGTGTGTGTGTGTGTGTCTGTGTGTGTGTGTGTGTGTGTGTGTGTGTGTGTGAAAA